>PVJS01008687.1:0-52431 GCA_004027185.1 Glis glis
TGTACATACACAAACCTATAAGACTCAATCACTATCTGGAGCATGAAAGGGAGGGAAGGGGGAGGGAATAGGGTGGGATTGGAGGGAGGGCTAAATGTGCAATGTGTGCATGTATGATGTTCATACCCTGACATATATCAAAATGTATAATTATAATTTACAATGCACCAATAAATGAACATAAAAAGTTTAAAAAAATGCATGCTTTGCTTTCACCAAAGTTTCTGTGGTTTTAGTAGCTACTTCAAAATTTAGATGATCTGGTATCCTATTCCTGGTAATGAACTCCCCCTAACCTTGGTAGCTGAAAATAACAATCATTTCGTTTTGCTCATGATTTCCTGGGTGAAGAATTTGTGAAGAGATCGATTGGGTGGTTCATCTCTGATCTAGTAGCTTCGGCTGGGACCGTAGCTGGGGTATCCACTTCCAAAATGGCTTTACCATTCTCATACATGTCTGCTCCTTGCATTTTCTCTCTCTCATCTTGCCCTCCGGGTTGGGCTTCTTACAGCATAGCGATTTTAAGGTAATTGAACTTCTTACATGGAAGCTTTTTCCCCTCTGAGAGCACCTTCCAGGAGACCCAGGGAGAAACTGCTAGGTTTCCGTGACCTTATCAGTCCCAGAATGTTACTTCCTTCCCTTTCTATTGTCCAAGCAAATCACTCGGTCCAACCCAGGTGGACAACGTCTTGATTCTTCTGGAATAGAGTCTGCCTCTCAATAGGAGAACAGCATGGGTAGAGAGTGAGGGAAGTAATTAATGATGGTGCCCAATTTGGAGAAATCAGTAGGGAGAATATAGATAGATTACTATAATTCAAAATTCAATTCCCTTTTTATGGTCCAACGATAGCCATCAAGTATTTATTGTTCATTTTGACTCCTCCATCTACCTGTTGAAAACTTTTGGCTGGGTTTGGCTTTCCATAATGATGATAATAAACGGGCGCATCATTCAGAAGAGCATGCTGCCATCTTTGTGAGGAACCTATATACTTTCACCAAAACTAGCAGAAGGATGGGTTGAAATGTCTCTTAATTGTGAATTTTTTTCTCTTGTGACAAAATCTTCTAGGCAGAAAAAGTGAGAGTAATTTTGGTTCTAGAAATCATTCAGTTTATTTATGCCAATTGTAACCACGTTAGCATAAGGATCAAGATATTCTCCACCCAAACTTCAGAAAACCTCATGTATAACCTAAGACCACCTTCTTGAGAGTGCATTCTTCGTAACAGCACAAAAAGCTCTCAAGCTCCTCCCCACACTGTAGCTACCTAGGCTAATTTTAGTTCACTTATTTGCATGTTGCTTTTCTCATTACAATACAATTTCTGTGAAGAAACCCCACACCCAAAGAAACTAGAAATGTGTCTTTGTGCTTTCAGTCTCGGCTCAAGCTTCAGATCCATTGAATTTTCAAACCATTATGTTGGTTCTTACATTATAAGAATTTAAGCAATCTGTTGTCTCCTCATTTTGCCTACTTATTCCTACCTCAGGGACTTGGTTTTTACTGAACTTTATAAGGCTGGAGTCTTCTCATTACTGTGTGTTTCAGCTCCAGGGTCAGCCCATCAGAGAAGCCTTTCCTGACCATCCAATTGAGCATGCCACCCCACCAGTCCTCTCTGTAACAAACATATTTTCTTCTTAGCACTCATCTCTATCTGAAATTATCTTTTGCATCTATTTACCTATCTATCATCTATCTATCTATCTATCTATCCATCCATCCATCCATCTATGCATTCATTCATTCATTTTGTGGTACCAGGGATTGAACCCAGAGCATTCTATCTCTGAACCACACCAACAGCCCTATTTTATTTTTTATTTTGAAACGGGGTCTTGCTAAGATGCCGAAGCTGTCCTTGAACCTGCAATTTTCCTATCTCAGCCTTCCAAGTCCTGGGATTACAGGGTGCATCACCATACCCAGCCATTTATTGTCTCTAAGTTTCACTATTGTTCATTCAGGTCCACATATGTGGTACCAAGTATCTGGGTAAGTGCATAGTGTCTATTTGTTGAATAAATAAAATAACCATATAGGAAAATGAAAATATATTTGCCATTAGTTAGCACTGTATTGACAAAGTCAAAGTGCATTTGACAAATCAAAACAACACAAATAACAAAAATTAAAACTGAGCTGGGCATGGTGGTGAACACCTGTAATCCCAGTACTTGGGAGGCTGAGAAAGGAGGATTGCAGGTTCAAGGACAGCCTCAGCAAGTTGGTGAGACTGTCAGCAATCTGGCAAGACTCTGTTTCAAAATAAAAAATAAAATAGGACTGGGACATAGCTCAGAGGTAGAACATCCCTGGGTTCAATCCCCAGTATCACAAAAAAGAAAAAAATTAAAACTCATTTCTCTGTGGGAAAGATAATGTTCTATTGAGAAGTAAAATAAAGCGCATGTTTATAGTCTACAGTACAGAGCACAGTTACTGAAGAACATTCACATGCAGGAACTGAAACATTTAATGGCACTGTAAAATGATGATATTTCATGTTAAATAAGTATTCTTATACTCATTATTGGTGAGTGCAAATTAGTGAAAGCATTTTGCTAATATGTATCAAGAACAGTAAAAAGTACTTTCGTTCACTCAATAACTCTTCTCTGAGACTTCATCATAAGGAAAAATATGAAACAGAAAAAAATATAGTATGTATAATTATGTTCATTGTAATACGGGCCATAAAACTCTATCTGCCTAACAACTGTAGATGATTTAGTAAGATATGACATACCTACATTATGAGAAATTAGCTTCTCTATAAAAAGTATGTTTATCAAGAGTGAATTAACATTGCAAACTACTTATGATATGATTTGCAAATGTAAAAAGGCAGAGTACAAAATTGTCTCTATGATTTCATTTAAACTATGCCCAAAAATAAGTGTAGAAAAAGTTTGAAATGAAATATACAAGGAAGTTGGCATTAACTCTCACTGAATGGAGTAACAGAGATTGTAAGCTCTTTTATCTTCCATACATTTTATGTATTCTTCAAGACTCACTAAATGAGCATGGATTACTCTCAAAAACAGAAAAATGAAAAGCTTTATAAGAGTTCTGTGCAATGTTAATAAGCAGGTCTCTTCCAGTAATTGTGACTTGTTAGTTAATTTCATTGTCAAAAGGATCTTAAGTCTAATTCAGACTATAAGACATAGCAGTTGAATGAGGGGAAGATGAAAAATGTTATTAGCAGCTGGTTTCAGTCCAAGGAGATCAGTTTTTCATTATATTTTTGTGTTTTCGAAACAATACTTCTTTACTTCATTTACTTATGTCCTGCAGAGTTGAAGTCTCTTTTTGTTTTTATTTCAATAGGTAGTAGGTTGAACTATGCAAAAGCACCACTATTTCGCCTTCTCTGATCTACAAAAACAGCATTTTCAAGTGTTAGACTTAAAATTTTCTCTATTCTCTATTGAGGTAGCAGCGATGTCGAGTGATTACTGTAATAGTGTGGGCTGACACTTTTTTTTCTTTGCAAGTAATGTTGACATATGTCTTCAAATAAATGATTGTTCACATGCAGACTCATTTGGCAGAAACAGTAAGTTTCCATGCCAATTCAGAGAGGAGAAAGAGGTGCAGGAAGAGAAAAGGGGTGAGAGAGACATTTTACAATACATCAAATATGAGTAATGATATCTCAGTTTGTTCTTTAAAAAGCACCAGTGATACATAATCTTTCAGTAGCACTTTATAGCTTACAAAGAATTCTCTCATTCATTATCTGATTTAATCCTCAAAATCTAAGAGGGAGATAATTTTATCCTCATTTTACTGTTTCTGAGTGATTGTGACTTACCAGGTCAGGCAGCTTGAAAGTGGAAGAGCTGGGGCATGATGGGCATGATTTTGGATTAGCAATCCATATGATAGAAAAAAAATGTGCTAGTTAATTTATGCATGAAAGGAAATCTTAATTTTGTTGAATCGTATTACAGCCAATAGTTGATGTTTGGACATCTAATAATTTCTAAAGATAATTGTTGTCAACATAGTGTGTTGTATTTCCCTTAAATCACATTCATCACAATTATCTAAATGTTTTATTTTAAATTAATGTTTTAAATATTCTGTGGTTATAAGTTACACACACACACACACACACACACACACACACACTTTTGAATTAACAGAAAAGAAGAGTCCATTTTTAGAACCAGTGCTGCCGGCAAATGTAAGGATTGATTTGAAATTGAAAATCTATATAGCAGTCTGTGAAGTATGGATTTTCAAAATGACTATTTTCCAAAATGCATATTAGTATTTGAAGGAAGAAAGAATCTTTTCTTCTTAGAAGGCCCTAGAAGAAGCCTACTTTGAGAATTATTTCTTCTCTTTGAATCCAGTAAAGATGTCATTTTGAATAAAATAACTCAGAGTCACAGAGAACATATTGTATGGCTTTTGTAGGCAGAGCAATCCTGGGAGTCAGACTGAACAATTTGCTTCTTGCTTAGAGAAAGAGGCATTTGTAAACAGAGTATGAAAAAGAGCGACGAATTCCGATGGGGCTTTTCTGTTTGTCCTGTCAGTGGAGTCCCTCTTTAGCTGATAAAGTACTGAATTTCTCCTGAATTGAAATTTGCAGGTTAGGGGTTTAAGAAAAAACCCACTAGAACTGCCCACTTCACGTTTATGTTTTCTGTTTGTGTGGGACCATGTAAATAGCAAATAAATCACAGCAGCCCATTCTTATATTGCAGTGAATTGCGCCGCAGATAAAGAGGATTAAAATTACACCTTATTTTTCTGTGTACAATTTCAGTAAGGATCATATGCCCTCAAGGAAAAAAACAACTTTCATTTTCATCTCTTTGTCTCATAAGTGTGTTTACTGAAGGAAAATATTATATTGGAAAATAATTTCCTCCTTTCTCCCTAAAAAAGCCCATTTTCTCTTTGTAGAAAACAGATACTCTATTTCATAATGATCTGCATGTGTTTCTCAGTGCTTCTCCTAAACTATAGGGGAAAATGCCCTTTATAAATCAGCATTTAAAGGAAATGCATGAGAATGTTCCTGGGTCAACAGTAAATGCATACAGCATCCACTTATGATTATAATTTTGAGTGATCTGTTTAATCTTTGCAATTTCGAAAGCCCCTAATCTGTTGTTCTGCATGCTAGTTTGTATGATGTAGGAAATCTCTGTCATTGTGAATGTTCCCTTTTTTCCTTTTCAAAGATACTTCACAGTGTCCTGGTTTCGTGTGTGGGGAAGGCAAACTCAATCTCAGAGCTGGAATGTCTTGCACATTGTTTCCAGCGGGTCAATAAAATGACGGATGGATTTGAGCCAAGTCGTAGCAGAGGACACACAGCCTCTGTTGAAATAGCTGAAAAGACAAATTAATATTGAAGTGTAGAATACTGAATCGGACTGTCTTTCAGTGCACAGAAATAGACTAAAGTAGATTACCAAAAGGAGGCATGTACACTACACATCAGGCGACCAAAACAGACTTGCTCTGCAAACATGAGGTGCAGAGGAAGACTTGAATATGATATTTAGAAACGTGAGAACAGGTCAGCCTATCATCAGCTGTAGGGGATGATAGGAATGCCTTAAATTTTAGGACATGTGCGAAGGCCATCATATCCAGCTTTGCACTGGTATTTCTCTGTGGTTCAATTTCCATGTTTGCTACTTCCTGCTAAAATTGCCTTTGTTACTATAAGTAATATGTATTCTTATAAGATATTTTATAAAATAGTTAGGGTAAGGAGGAAGTATCAATTTCAGTTAATTGTTAGTGCATGAGATAAAAGAGCACAAGATGACAGGAGACTTTAAATAGTAAATCAAAACCTGCAAAACTCTTATTGCCCACAGACAAAAAAAAAAAAAAGCTCAAATTTTTGAGTCTCACACCTAAACGACTTCACTTTCAGGCATATGCTTTATTTGTGGTAGCATCTTTTATAGACCAAATTTTGGGAGAAAATTGTATATTTATTTTCACTAACTTTTAACTGAAATTCAGCGTTCTCTTTGATTATGAGTACAGGAAAATCAAGCACAGTAGTCTCTGCAGTACCTGGGACTTTATCACCAAGAGAAATGACAGATATTTTCATATTACATTATAGCTGTAAATCTCTTGAAATATACTATTTGTAGCTTATCATGACTTTGAAATTATGCTTATAATTAGACCTACCTATATATTATTAGAACACAGCACAAATTTTAGTTTTGAATATTTTGATAACAATATTCACTATATTTGTTTTCCTTTATAATTCTGTGTTTTATTTAATGTATTAAAAGAAAATATAGAGAAGTTATCCACAGGCATCATTATATTACCAAAGAAGTCCGTGATATAAGAAAGGTTAATAATATGTACTTCCAAAAAAAACAACCTATCATGCCCAACTGCTGGGGCTTCAATTTAAACCCTGTGTCTCGCCAGACCCTGTGTCCACCTGTAATCCCAGTACTTGGGAGGCTGAGAGAGGAGGATCGCAAGTTCAAGGCCAGCCTCAGAAACTTAGCAAGGCCCTCAGCAACTTAGAGAGATTCTGTTTCAAAATAAAATATAAAATAGGACTGGGAGTATAGCTTGGAGGTAGAATGCCGCTGGGTTCAATCCCCAGTATCACCAAAATAAATAAATGAATAAATGATAAAATCCTGTGTTTTTGCCTGAAATGCTGTTACTCCTGTCTTCCTTCATCTTCACCCTTCAACACACAGTCCAGAGGTTACCACATCCAGGAGGTCATCTTAGGTCCCACTAATCAGTATCAATTGCTCTTTATATTTTCTCGAAATGCTTTTTTTTTGCATTTGTATTAATACTTATATCACCTTGCCTTTTATTCTGATGAGCTAAGTCTCTGTCTCTAGAGTGTAAACTTCTTAGGGGCAGGAATATAGTCTTATTTAGTTATTGCTGATTATTAAACCCTACTTAATCTCATTTTGGTTGGATAATGTGTCTCTATACTAATACTTTGGAATTTATTGAAATTTGCTTTGTGGCTTAGTATAGGTCTAATTTTTGTGAATGTGCTATTTATGTCGAGAAATGTAGTATGATGTGAAGCAGTTGGATGCAGCCTTGTTAATAGTTTAGTTTAAATCTATATCCCTACTATTTCTTTTTTTACTTATTCATTTATCAATTGCAGAGGTGTGTTAAAGTCTTTTGCTATTATAGTAGATGTGTTAATTTCTTTTTTTTGGTTTTGAAATTTAAATATGTGTGTGTGTGTGTGTGTGTGTGTGTGTGTGTATACACATTTTGTGTGTGTGTGTGTGAGGGGGTACTGGTGATTGAACCCAGAAGCATTCTACCTCTGAGCTATATCCCCAGACCTTTTTATTTTTATTTTACTTTATGGTTTTTTTTTCTTTAACAGGGTCTTGCTAGGTTGCTGAGCATCTCACTACTTGCTGAGGTTGTCCTTAAACCTGCAATCCTCCTGTCTCAGCCTCCCAAGTATTGGGATTACAGGTGTGCACCACCATGTTCAGCATGAATCTATGTTATTAAGAACATGCAAATTTTTAGCTGAAATAAATATCTTGAATAAATATCTTCCTGATAAACTGGACCATTAATATGAAGTAATATTTTATCTATAGTAACTATTTCCTCATAATACATTTTCTCTGATTTTAATATAACTTAACTGTCTATTGGATTCAAGTTTTACTGCTATCTTTTTTTACATCCCTTTACTTTCAACCTTTTTGTACTAATATTTTAGATATATAAGTTGAAACTAAAAATGCATAATTTTGTATTTGAAAATCTCCTGAAAATCCTTATCTTTTACCTGGAGAGTTTAGTCAGTTAATAATATTTATGATTACTGATATATTTTGATTCATTTTTACTCCTTCAAAATCCTGGCTGGGTCTTCACTCTATCCTCCTATTTTGCTAAGGCTATAGGTGATGTCTCTTATTTCTTGTAGATGTCTATTAAAATTATGATTATCAGCAGCAGAATTGACATATTTTTCCAGGCCAAATGCTGTTCCCAACCCTCATTCCTGTGGATTTGTGCTTTGTTTTTTCTTTCTGATCTCCAAGAAGTTCTCTTACTTTTCTATCTACACAGTCAATGCTTTACTTTAGAAAATACTTTATTCAGCATTTTAATTGTGCCATATTATCAGAGGATGCGCTGAATGTAGGTTGCACTATTGCCAGAAACACAAGTCAGATATTGAAAGACTGTCTAACTTATCCCTCTTTCCAGCACCTAGAACATTGGCTTCCAAATGGTGACTGATAAATGTTAAATAAAAACATAGCAGACTGCAGCTTGAAGGGACATTAAAGTTGAATAGTTGAGACAGGGGCTGCATGTCCTACAAAGCCTAAAATATTTATTTGGCCTGTTACGGAGTTTGCCGAGCCCTTCTCTAGAGAGCTGCTTTTGACCCCTCCATGAGGCCAAAATAGGGATGGTAATAAGTTCATCTCCATAATCTCAGTTTGTCCTGAGAAGGGTGCTTTTGTCTTGGTTATGGAGAACCAATTGGTCTCAGAAGAGCCTATGAACCTCATGAAACCCAGGGCTCACCAGCCATGCCCAGCACCCCCTCCCTAGCTACTCATGTAGCTCATGTGCAGAGACTCAGCACGCACAGTATGCTTTACTGAGGATCCTTTTGCTTCCTTTGGGTCAGCCTTATGAGTTACTGAGGTGATAACTCGGGGCTTCATTTTGATGTTTGAAGAAGAAAGAGATGCTCGTTAGCCATATGGATGTGGAGAAGCCTTATTATGCCACTCTACTCACTCAGTGAAAGGGACATTCAGTGACCTCTAAGTTCCCTCCGATTCCGATGTTCTCTGATCCTAAAGTCAGGACAAAAAGTTTTATCTCTTTTTCCAAAGGTATATTCCCTTCATCCTTCTTGAAAATTAGATGAGCAAATGCATATAAACTCCTGGAAGCAGGCCTCGGCACAAAATACATGCTCAAAGTACTACTCAAAGCCTGCAATCACTAATCCTTTCTTTGTGGTGCTTACTCCCTCATGTTCACTGGTGAGAATTTGGGCATCCGTAGCTCTGGAAAGACATTCTGACCTGCATGAAGCAGCATGTCAATGTTGCATGTGCTTTCAGAGGGATTGATTAACCTCCCCACCGATGCTGACTGCATCACCAGCAGGTGAACCACAAGCCACAAAGCATTGAACAAAATCTGCATCTGAAAAAGCAAGAGGAGGAATAAAAATTCTCAAGTGTTAAACACAGGCTGGGCCTGTTTTCCTAGGAGATGCCCACAACCTGAGCTGGGGGAAGGTGAGGTTATGAGATGGACATGTTAGGAATGTGGCGTGCTTGTTGCAGAGGTGAGGACGGTCCTCAGTCTCTTAACTCTAGCTAGAAATCTGGTACCCTGCAAGTATTCTGTATCAGTTAGGGTCCTAGAAGAAATAATGCGTTCCACATAGTTCAAATGAAGGAATATAAATGTAAGGAGGATGCAAGGGTAAGGTAAGATTAGAACCATGATAGGATGTCAAAGCAGCCAGAGACTAGAAATGGTGGGATGTGTTATAACCACTAATAGTGGAGTGACAAGGGGAGGAAAAAAAGGGCGAGCAGAACCCAGAGATAGCAAAGGCCAAGGAGGAGGGGCTGCCTCGTAAAGAGCAGGAGGAGAAACCTTAGCAGAGTGATAGAGGTGACCTAAGAGAGGTTGCTGGGTGAGGGCAGGGAGACTCCATGAAGGAAACACTTCAATGGATGTGATGTACATATACACATTTATCAAGGACATTCTCAATGTTGTGCATGGGAAGGGTGAGGGGGGTCACTGTGTGCATGTATGTCTCTATCGCTCTGAACTTCATCATGTGTAGGATTACAATGCACCAATAAAATAAAAAATAAAGAACAATAATGAGGAATATAGCTACTTCTAGATTATCCAGAGCACAGAAAGGAGGTGATGCTCCTTTTATTTTTTCCTTGGTGCTGGGGATTGAACCCAGGGGCATTCTACCTCCAAGCTACACCCCCTCCACCCTTTTTATTTTTCTTTTGAAACAGGGTCTTGCTAAGTTGTGGTGGGCCCTCTCTAAGTTGCTGAGCCTGGCCTCAGATCTGTGATCCTCCTATCTCAGACTCCCAAGTACTGGGATTACAGGTGTATGCTATCATGCATGGCTTAATATTTCTTAATGAAACCTGATTTTCGCTTTGTATCAGAATGCTTTATTCTGCAAGAAACAGTCCACTTGAGTTGTTAGCCTAAACAAAATATGCATGTATTATTTTACATAATAAGGAACACCAAAGTGAAATGGGTTCTGGGCTAAAAAGTCAGGGTTTTCTTCTGTTTTTCTGTGCTTCTATCATGTTCCATTTGAGTGCTTTTGTTGTCAGGTTAGCTTTTCTAACTATCACAATATGGCTATCAGCAGCAAGTGTTACAATATGCTCACTTGTTCATCTCTAGCCAAAGAGAGGGAAGGGGAAAGAATGGGTGGAAAGGAAAGAGAATGGGGGAAAACAGAAGAGAGAGAACTACTCTCCCAACTCTAGAATATGGTTCTTCTCTTTGTTCCTACTGAATCGTCTCAAGTCATAAGCCCAGCCCTTGACCAACTGTTCTCATGCTTGCTTTGGCTTGAGCTCAGTTTCCTAACCACTGATAGCCATGAACATGGGACTGTCATGATCGCCTAGGCCAAGTCAGACGATGGCCTGCAATCCGGATCCAGCCAGCCATCTTTTCATCATGGTCCAAGAGTTAAGGATGGGTTTTCACTTTTTTAAATGGTTATACACATATTTATATAATACCTTCAATGTTTCCTGTTGGCCTGCAAAACCTAGAATATATACTATCAGGTCCTGTAAGAAAAAGTTCACCACCTACTTGTGTAGACAAATCAGAATCTGTCTCTGGAGTTGAAAATAAAGAGCTACATTTGCTTGAGGCATCTGAACTTTATTGGGGAGAATCACCAAATTGCTAGGGAAGCTTGCTTGAAAATGCGAGGATAGGAACACCTAACATTATTAACACCTGATATTAGGTGTTTAATAAACTTGGGTTAACTGTGACACTATTCCCTCCATTAGAGCACATTACCAGTATTATTAGACAATGTGTTGTGTCTGTTCTGTGCTGAATTCAGTTCTGGGTAACAAGAAAGTAATCAGACCTCACCTGTGATCAGCTTCATCATTCCGGAGCGCACGCTGGTTCTTCTCGCCTCCCTTTTGTTGTGGTGCAGTGTGTGGATGAGGGAAGGAAGGATCTCATGTAATACATATGTAAAGGGGCCTTCCTATTTCCTAGGGCACCACGTACAATGATGTAAAGCACTAAAAGTAATAAGGTCTTTCTCAGCGCAGATCGGGGTCACCCATAAATGCTGTTCGCTTAAGCTGTTCAAGGGACTTTAAACAATAATATAAAACCTGGTTCTGTGTTTTGAATGTAGTTAGAGGAATGTGCAATTTAGATTTCAAAAATCAATGTAAATTAGTCTTAATCTGAATTCACTTTGAGAGAGGGGCAGTAGTCCAGGAGATAGTATAATGAGTAGGAATCAATTTTTACTGGTTTTATTTTTTAAATGTCTTATGTATTTGGCATCTGAAACCAACTCTACAACAAGGTTAAAAAAAAGGTAAAATACCAGCAGATCATGGTGGGGTGAAGTGGCTGTTCTCTGTTCACTAAGAGGTTGTTAGATTGTGGTTTAGTTTAGGATTTGTGGGGCAAGGTTGATATTTGGAGTGAAAGTCTAGCAGTGCAAACTGTAATCACTGCCTAAGTACCCAGGGACAAAAAGAAATTAACCAAGGAGCAGGAGAAATCATTCTAGGAAATTACTTGTGGTCCGATGGCTCAGGAACAGTCTTGTTCAAGGTACCAATCACTGCTTAAAACATGACCTGGGGCACTTTTGGTGAAAGGATCTTGTAAACCTCAGAGTTCTTTGTAAACTGTATTATGTGGTGCCATTTTTTGGCATTATGGTTACTCTTATTTTACCCTTCCCTGTCAGTTTCCTCCTCTATCCCCACACTGCCCTTAAAATCAAGAGCTGGACCAATCCTTTCCAAGAGAAGAAAGCCACGCAAAGTCATGGCCATCCAAAGCCCAGGAGGAGGATGTGTGAACGTGCGTGTGTACCTGTGCCCTCTGTCAGGAGTCTCAGGGATTATCTGTGGATCAGATGGAATAATAAGAATCAAAATACAAATTAAATTTATTAAGGGCCTATCATGAGGCAAGCACCTGACATATTGTCTCTCATCCTCACAAATGCATTTGGGATCATGCATTGTCCCCGGCTCATAGATGAGGAACCGGGGCCTGGAGAGGTAGAGCTTACCTGAGCTCGCACAGGTGGGAGCAGCAGGGCGTGGTTACAAAGCTTGGTGCAAAGGGCCAGGCTCCCTCCTTAGGTTGCAAAGCCTCCTCTGTGAGGCAGCTAAAGACCTGACATGATCTGTCTTCTACCAGATATTTCCATCTTTTCTAACTAAGAATAATTTTACCCTTTCCATCCTTCCCATGAATGTCTTATTTCAGGCCCTCATTTCTCTTGTCTGGACTTGCTCTCTTTTAGTGCCTGCATCCCTTTTGCCTCCCCAGATACAATTGGGTCAATCCTTTTGCATTTTAGTTAAAAAGCATTATCTTGGCCAGGTGTGGTGGCACACACCTGTAATACCAGTTCTTGGGGCTGAGACAGGAGGATCATAGGTTCGAGGACAGCCTCAGCAGGTTAGCGAGATCCTGTTTCCAAAAATAAATAATAAGGACAATAATGATAGTAATAATGACGATGAAGCCGGGCGTGGTGGCGCACGCTTGTAATCCCAGTACTTTGGGAGGCGGAGACCGGAGGATCCCGGTTCGCAGCCAGCCTCAGCTCTCTCTCTCTCTCCCTGTCTCTCTCTTTCTCTCTCTCTCTACTTAGTGAGGCCCTCCGGAACTTCGTGAGACTCGGTTTCAAAATAAAGTATAAAAAACAGGGCCGGGGGTGTAGCGCGGAGGTAGAACGCCCCTGGGTTCAATCCCCAGTACCGCAAAAAAAAAAAAGTAATAATGATGATGATAAAAAAAAAAAGGCTAGAGGGTATAGCTCAGAGGTGGAATGGCCCTCAGTTCAATTCCCAGGACCAGAAAAAGAAAGCATTATCTTTGTGGATTTTATCTTTAATAATGGAAGTAGTACTTGCTCATTATAAAAATATAGACAATAAATATTACAGAGAAAAAAAGATAGTCCTTCTAACCCTACTCTATTCATTCCCTAGAGGTAGCCACAGTTGATAGTTTATTCCGTATCTTTCCAACATTTTCCTTTATATATACACATTTATAAACATAAAAAATGCACACACACACACACACACACACACACACACACACTTCAGTACATACTATTTTGCAACTTGATCTTCTCACTTGGCAAGATATGAAGAGATCTTTCCACATCAATGCACATCAACCTATTTTTTAATTTCAGAAGCTGTGAAATAGCCCATTTATTTTATGGGTTTACTAATATTTATTAAACTAGTCCCATTGATGAACATTTAAGTTGTTAAGTTTTCACCATTACTGACTTGTGCTTCAATAAAAAGTTTTTTATATATATCCATATGCACTATCATTAATTTTTTTTTTTGCGGTACTGGGGATTGAGCCCAGGGGCATTCTACCTCCGCACTACACCCCCAGCCCTATTTTTTATCCTTTATTTTGAAACAGGGTCTCACTAAGTTGCAGAGGGCCTCACTAAGTAGCCGAGGCTGGCCGTGAACCCGGATCCTCCTGTTTCAGCCTCCCAAGTACTGGGATTACGAGCGTGCGCCACCACACCCAGCTTCATTAATATTTTTAAATGCCTGCTGACCATTGCTTTCAGACCCATAGCATTTAAAGGAATTAGAAAAATATTTCCTAAGCAACAATTGTACAGTTTAAAACATCCAAAAAAACCTCTTCACACAATGCAGTCCCAGTTCTAGTTTCCCATGTGCAGCTTTTCAACTCTGTTACCTGTACTATGAACTCATGTCTTGTACAATTTATTAGTTTCTCTAGTTGTACCAACTCTCTTATATTTTGTTTTCTTGATTTTCCATGTATGTACCACTTAATTGCATTAAGACCTTCTTTCTATATATTCAAACTTTTAAGTCATTTCAACATTTATTTTTATTTCTATTTTTCCTTGAAAATGCCTTCTGTGGATGTTTGAATTTTTCTATTTTTCTAATCAGGAATTTTCTTTTTCCAAGTATTACTACCCAAACATCGGTTGTCACTTTGGAACTTCCATTCATATCCACCTGGGTATTCCCTTTGCCTCTCTCCTGTGTTGAATTTCCTGTTCCTTAACTTCGGTGTTCCTTTTATCTTGTTTATCACCATATCCATGGCCTCTTGCACAATACCTCCACAGAGTAAGCATTCACACTTTTGTCAACTGACAGAATAAATAAAAGTATAATCGAATTAACATCTTACTGCTAGGCTAGACCATTGGTTGAGCTTCCAAAAAAAAAAAAATAGCACATATACACATTTGCTAAGAATTCCATGAAATCCCCAGAGGGTGAGCTTGAGGTGACACTGGTAACGAGTAGCGCACACATGTGAACTGCCCGGTGTGGCCTAGCAGTACAATGTGCAGCAGCAGAAAGCAGAAAGCTAGCTGGCCTTTGCAGGAATTCAGCCTCCTGCCCTGGGTCTCTTATTAACTCCCTATTCTGTCCAACTTAGCCAACCAGCCATAGGCAAGCAGCTCATGAAATAGCCTGGAGAGCTGGCCCCCATATCATAGCCCCTGGCTTTGGCCCTAATGAGGATTGCTATTGTCCTTGAATTTAGTCCAATTCCTCCCAGCAGGCTGCCCTTTAAGGACTTGTCTTATCAGCAGTCCCTGCCCCAACAAGGTGAGGAGCGTCTCCCCCACTCATAATGACTCTCAAGGTGTTTTGTCCAGACCAATTTACTATTGCAACCCACCTTCACTCGGTAGAGGTTTGCTCTAAGCTCTAGAGGTGAAGGTCAAGCTTTCTTCAAAAGTCTTTCTTCCAAAACCTTAAATCATTTATTTGTTTGCCTTCCACTGCACTTTTTCACGCTCAGTCAGCATTACCCTTTCTTGCCCACAGCTCGGAACTGCAGGGACCTTGCTGAACACAGGCTGTGTATGCCTTCCGTTCCTTCTTTGACTCAGATTTCTCCCTAGAACAAGCAACCCCCAAGTAAAAGTCATTCTTTTCTGGCTGCCGCTATGTATTTCAGAATTTCTGGCTGCTTTTATTGGATTACAAAGACATGGAAACTAGCCAGTGAATGGGTAAAGGTGAGAGGTGCCTTTAATAAGGGGATCACAGGGCATCTGTGAGGAGGCAGGAAGCTGCCCAGAGAACGGGCCACTTGGGGCAGTTTTTGTTGCCATTTTCCACAATGGAAGATTTTTCCCTCAAAAATATGTTGGCTTCTCCTTACTGAAGACCTGGTCCATGCCAATTTATATATATGTATGTATGTATGTATATGTATGTATTTATATACATCATCTCACTGATTTTTTACAATAAGCATATAAGAAGGGAAACTAAGGCTTCAGAGGTTGACTTGTCCAAGGTCACATTGACTAATGAGTGGCCCAGCTAGGATCTAGATTCAGGTCTGAATCTCTCGAAAGGCCAGTTTTATTCTTAAACATGGCAGGTGAACCAGAGACAGAAGAAACTAAGGATTCATCAAACCCTTCAGGAACAGGTTATAGCTTCCTTTCTCCCTGTGATGAAAGCTGGGATGCACCTCTCAGACCTCCCTTCTAGCAAGGGCTTGTGCTTCAGTGGCTGCCGTGGGGTTAGCAGGCAGCTTCCACCTTCAGGGCCTGAGCCTCAGCCAGGTGTGGCAGTGCACGCCTATAACCCCAGAACTTGGGAGGCTGACACAGGAGGATCGCGGGTTCAAGTATAGCTCAACAACTTAGAGAGACTCTCAAAAACCCAGCGAGACCCTATTTCAAAACAAAAAGATTTAAAAAAGGGCCGAGGTTGTAGCCTGGAGATAGAACACCCCTGTGTTCAATCCCTGGTACTACAAAATAATAAAAATACATAAAGCCTGAGCCTCAGCGAAATGTGAAGCCCTCACAGATTAGGTTGCTAAGTTGACAAACTGTTCTGGCTTCCCAGGACTGCAGGGCTCCCAGACTGTGGACCCTTCAATGCTAAAACAAGGAAAGTCCTAGGAAAACCAGGGCAAGTCGGTGACCCTGTGGCAACACTGACCGGTGTGTTTACTCCACAAGTTGCCACTGTGTTGGCCAAGGCTTTGTTTGACCTCTGGCCTGTATCACAGTCCCATTTCTCCCCCTGTCCAATTCTGTTTCCTTCCGTCCCTTCTCCAGGCAGTGGTAACTGATGAGAACTTTGCACATCAGATCCTACCTAACCTTCTAGGGACCTCCCTGCAAACCTCGGCCCCTGCAGAGCTTCAGTGCCTGGAGGAATGCAGAATCGCAATCCAAAAGTCCCCCCACAAGCAGAAAGGGGTATGGTATGTGGGAAAGAATTGGGACAGGGGGTATGACATTTCCACTCTCAGACTCAGAGATGATCTGACTATGAAAGGAGCTGGTTCCCAAGACCAAGCTGATGATATTCTGATTCATAAACTCTCTTTGTCTATGAGAGAAGAAGACACCTATTACAGATAGCCAGAGACACCCGGAAGGGTGCATGGACTGATAGGCGGCCCAACTTGCACAAACATGTATACAAATATTTCCCCCTCCCCATTGCAGAGACGTTCTTGTTCCCCTCTGGCCTCTGCTGCGTGGCCATGCTATTCTCTTCTAATCCTGTCTGGGCTTTCATTGTGGCTACTTTCAGGTTTCTTCATTTAAAAGTAGATTTTGGTAAGGATGTACTTTTTCAGTTAAAAGGAAATCCTACTCCTAGTTATAACCTTTGTTCTTAACTATAGGTCAGAGATGACCCCTTTCCTCTAGGAAAATCCACCTCCGAGTTGTAGGGTGGTCAGTATGTACTCATCCTACCCACGGGTGCATATAGGTGGCACATGTCTAATTACTCCTTCTCCTTTGAGTTTCCCAGGCAAGATGGTTTGGGACAGGTTTTGGGACAGGACAAAAGATGGCACTTGAGGAGTCCTATCATCTGAGAGTCCCACACTGTCTATGTGACACTTCTGCCACATCCACGTCACACACTCCATCACACCTGTTCACACAGAAGGGCATTGACGAATCAATCAACAACATCCTTTTGGTCCCCACACATCACTTTGCATCAAACCCGCCATTCTTTTGACAGGGGCTGATGTTTACCATCCTTGTTGGGCACTTTCCAAAGAATGAATCAAAATACAATCAAACTTGACTGCAAAATCATTGAGAAGATTAGTAAGGGCCACAGACATTTTGTGTTGCAAGTGTAAGCGATATTTCCCTTGTTTATTTTAATGTGACAGTCCAGTGCACTGTATGGGGTGCTGACTGCCCCTTGCTAGGCGTTTGACCTTGGGAGAAGAAGATTCCCTTTAAACTGAGTGCCATCACTGGGAAGATGCAGATAATAACAACAATTAGGGTTTTTACTTTGCAGAGTTATTGAGGATTAAATATATACTGTGTGTGGAAGTACTCTTGCCAAATAGCAACGAGCTACATCAATGCACAGTATTTTAGTATACATCACCATCATCATCATCGCCACCACCATAGAACATAACTCAATCCAACAATAATACATTGGTGCAGAAACTTATCAGAAAGACTTATAAAGCTTTCAAATAATTGTGGTAACAGCCATGATGGCTAGCAGAGCCAAATAGAAGTAAGCCTTATGAAGAGATTATTCTGTAAATGATGTTTCTTACCTAGTTTTGTACAATCCAGAGACCCACAACTTGGTAGAGATAGTCATACAGAAACTTGTTCTTAAAGATGGATCCATAGGCCAATGGCATGCCGGCACTTCAGCCATGCTGGCACTGGTAATTCCAGTACTTGGGAGGCTGAGACAGGAGGATTGCAGGTGTGTGGCCAGCCTCAGCAACTTAATGAGACCCTGTTATAAAATAGGACTGGGGTTATAGCTCAGATAGCCCTTGGGATCAATCCCCCATAACAACAACAACAACAACAACAAAAAATCCTTGGGGAATTTTTTTTATTGTTTTGTTTGTTTGTTTGTTTTGTGGTGCAGGAGTTTAAACCCAGGAACACTCTACCTCTGCGTTTTACCCCTAGCCCTATTTTATTATATTTATTTATTTATTTATTATTTTGAAACAGAATCTCCCTAAGTTACCGGGAGTGTCTTGAACCTGGGATCCTCCTCTCTCAGACTCTGAAGTTGAAGACCAGCCCTCGACTTAGTGAGACACTGTTTCAAAATAAAAGGGGCTGGGGGTGTAGCTCAGAGGTAGAATGCCCCTGGGTTCAATCCCCAGTGCCACACACACACACACACACACACACACACACACACACACACGCAAAGTGTAAACTTATTTGAAAGACTTCTCTTTGAGTAGAGAGCCTTGGAGTGCGCTGCTACCACAGGATCACCTAGGAAGCTGTTTCCCAAGGATTCATTTCACCACGCGCAGCCTCCCAGGCACTGCAGTCACTGCAGTCACGGTCCAAGGGGGCCCAGCTAATGCTCCTGTGGTGACAGACCTGGGCATCGTCCTTGTGGTGCTGGTTTTGCAGGCATGAAGACACAAGAGTTACGGGGTCTTGGAAACTTCCACCAGGACTTGAAAGGAAAGCCTGGAGGGCTAGGCAGTGTGTGTCGGGGCAGGTACTCCAGGTACTCGCGAGGGCGAGACATGAAGCTGCGAGAGTAAAGCTGGGACTGCGGTGGAGTCCCCAAGAAGCTAGAGACGTGCAGGGTGTGGACCATCTGCCGAGCAGCAGAGCCAGCCTGAGGGGGAGGGCAGGTGGGCTGCAGCCGGCCAGGCCAAGGTGGGTGCCCGCGCCCTTTGGAGCTTACACCCCACTACTACATGCTTAAGGTCCAGACTTTAATGCTTACCCTGCCAGACTTCAGTCTTGCTTACTCCTTCCTTTCTATCTCCCTATTCCTCCCTTTTGGAATGGAAACATTTACCCTGTGACTGTCCCACTTGTATATTGGAAGTATATAACTTGTTTTTAAATTTATTATTATTTGGTACTGGGGATTGAACCCAGAGTCATTCTACCTCTGAGCTATACCCATAGCCCTTTTTACTTTGTATCAGGGTTTTGTGAAGTTGCTAAGGGTCTTGATGAGTGGCTGAGGCTGGCTTTGAACCTGCAATTCTCCTGCATTAGCCTCCCAAGCTTTTTTTTTTTTTGGCAGGGGCTCACAGCTAAGTTTGCCTTGAGTCTCAGAGGAGACTTTGGACTTAGTCTTTTCAGCAATGCTGGAGCTGTTGAGACTTTGGGGACTCTTGGAGATAGACTGAATGCATTTTGCACTATGAGATGAATACAGACTTTGGGGGTCAGGGCTCGAATGTTATAGGTTAGATCTAGAGAGTCCCCAAAAGGTTCATTTATTGGTTCTCAATGCAGCAGTGTTGAGAGGTACGACTCGCAGGCAGCGACTGGATCACCAGGGCTCTGACCTCATGAGTGGATTGACCCATTGATGGGTTTATAGCTGACATCATTAGTGGTGGAAACTGTAGATGGCGAGGTCTAATTGGTTGGAGGAGGCGGGTTAGTGGGGCAGGCCCTGGAAGGGTGTTTCTTGTCCCTGACCTCTGTCTGTCTTCCTGGGCCCCCAAGAGATGAGCAGCTTTGTGCTGCCATGTCCTTCTGCTCATCACTGGTCCAGAAATCCTGAATATAGCCAACCATGCACGAAAACCTCTGAAACCATGAACCAAAATGAGTCTTTCTTCCTCTAGGTTGATTTTCCCAGGTGTCTTGTCACAGGGATGCAAAGCTCTCTAACACTTATGGGAACTGGCTCGTGCATTTATGGAGGCTGAGAAGTCCTATGATATGCCATCTGTATGCTAGAGAACCAGGAAAGCTGGTAGTGTAATTCAGTCTGAGTCCAAAAGTCTGAGAACCAGGGAACCGATGGTACAACTCTCAGTTTGCAGCTGAAATCCTGAGGATAGGAGTCAGGGGAACACTGGTGTAAGTCCCTGAGTTCAAAGAGATGTCTGAGGGTAGAGGAAGATGGATATCCCAGCTGAAAGAGAGAGTGGACTCACCTTTCTCTGCGATGGACAGGGTAGTACAGGTGTCTGACATACTGATTTCATTTCCTTTCATTACATAGCCAGTAGTTGGATTGCTGGATCATGTGGCCATTCTATTTTTATTTTTTGAAAAACCTCTACAGTATTTTCTATAATGGCTGTACTAATTTGTATTCTAACCAACAGTGTGCAGGAGTTCCCTTTTCTCCACATCTTTGCCAGCAATTTTTTATCTTTGGTATTTTTGGTAATAGCCATTTTTACTAGGGTGAGGTGATGATTAGTGAGGTTGAACATTTTTTCATGTACATCTTGACCTTTTGTCTGCCTTCTCTTGAGGGAAATGTATATTTAGGTAAATGTCTCCCCCTCTTTTTTGTCCTAGGGATTATACCCAGGAGCAGTCTATCTCTGAGCTGCACCTCCAGCCCTTTTTAAAATTTATTTTAAACAAGTTGCTGAGGGTCTTGCTAAGTTGTTGAGGCTAGCCTCGAACCTGCCATTCTCTGTCTCAGCCTACCAAGTACTAGGATTACAGATGTGCACTACTGCACCTGGCTTAAATGTCTATTTTTTTAATCAGGTCACTTATATTTTGAGTTACTTATATATTATGGAATTAAACCTCTTGTAAGAAATATAGTTTGCAAATATTTTCTCCCATTTTGAAGGTTATTCTGCATTGCGTTGTTTCCTCTGCTGAACAGAAGCTGTTTAGCTTAATGTAACCCCACTTATCTATTTTTGCTTTTGCTCCTGGGATCTTGTCCCCCCCCAAAAAAAAATCCTCCCCATTCCAACATCCTTAAACATTTACCCCTTTTTTCTCTAAGTTTCATAATTATAGGACTTACATTTAAGGTTTTAATCCATTTCAAGTAGATTTTTGTAACTGGTAAGAGATAGGGTTCTAGTTTCATTCTTCTGCATGTGGATATCCAATTTTCCCAGCACCACTTATTTTTAAAAAATCCTTTCTCCAGTATGTGTTCTTAGCATCTTTGCTAAAAATCAATTGACTGTAGATGTGGGCTCAATTTTAGGCTCTATATTCCATTGGATGTGTCTGTATCTATGCCAATACAATCTTGTTTGATTACTACAGATTCAGAGTATATTTTGAAGTTGGATAGTAAAATGCCTTCTTTATTCTTGACCAAGATGGCTTTGACTACTTGGGATGTGTGTGTGTATGTGTGTGTGTGTGTGTGTGTGTGTGTGTGTGTGTGTGTGTTTATACAAATTTTAGGGTTGTTTTCTGTAGTTCTATGAAGAATGGTGTTGGTATTTTGATAGAGATTGTGTTGTTTTTGTACATTACTTTGGGTAGGATGGACATTTTAGTAGTATTTATTTTTCCAATATATTTCCAAAATGGAAATACATGCATGTATTTCCATTTTTTGGTGCCCTTTCAGTTTAAAAAAGAACTAATACCAGTTCTTCTTAAATTATCCCAAAACACTGACGGGGAGGGAATTTGTCAAATTCATTCTATAAGGCCAACATTTCCCTAATACTGAAACCAAGCACACACCACACACACACACACACACACACACACACACACACACACACACACACATACACACACCTATAGAACAATATCCTTGATGAATACAGATTCAAAAATCCTCAATAAAATAAAATAACTGAATGCAACAGCACATTAAAAAGATATTCACCATGATCAAGTAGGATTCATCCCAAGGATGCAAGGATGGTTCAATATCTATAAACCAACAAGCAAGATACATCACATCAACAGAATGAAGGACAAAAACCATACAATCATCTCAATAGATGCAGAAAAGACTTTGATAAAATTCAACATCCCTTCATGATAAAAAAAAAAACAACTCTGAACAAATTTGGTACAGAAGGAATATACCTCAATATAATGAAGGCCATTTATAATATCAAAATAAGCTAGCAGTAACCCAATGGGGAGAAGATGAAGGCTTTCTCTCTAAGATCTGGAACAAGACAAGTATGCCCACTGTCACTGCTTTTATTCAACATAGTTCTGGAAGTCTTGGCCAGAGCAATCAGGCAAGAGAAACAAATAAAGGGCATCCAAATTGAAAGAGGAAGTCAAATTGCCACTGTTTGCAGATGACATGACTTTATATAGAGAAATTGCAAACATTACATACACACACACACACAAAAATATCCGTATTAGAACAAATAAGTTGTAATGGTTTGGATTTATAATGTCCCCCTAGCCCTCACAGAAACAAGGTAGTAATGTTGGAAGCAGGGCTCTGTTGCTGAGGCGTCGCTGGGGTGTGGCCTTGAGATTATATAAGGTCACTCTTCCCCCTGCTTTCTCTCTCTCTCTCTCTCTCTCTCTCTATCTATCTACTTCTGACCTCCCTGATGTGACAGCAAAGCCTTGCATTCTCTCTTTCTCCGCTTCCTGCCACCATGCCCTGAGCTGCATAGACCTGGCCTCACCTGGACTGAACCTCTAAATCTCTCCAAACTGTGAGCAAATAAATCTTCCTTCCTCTAAGTTGCACAGTCAGTCATTGTGGATGACAGCAATGAGAATGTTGACTGAGAAATAAGTGAATTCAGCAAAGCTGCAAGATACAAAATCAACATAACAAAAATCAGCAGCAAATGATCTGCGTTAGAAATCCAGAAAGCAATCCCACTTATAATAACTACAAAAAATGTCTAGGGGTAAATTTCCACAAAGCAACAAAAGCGCTCTACAATGGAACCCCTGGCTCTTTCTTAAAACTGTATTCCTTGTGCCTTTCCTGAGTCGGCTTGGTCTGGGCTGTTCTCTTACTTCCCTGGCCATGGCTGCTCTACTTCCTCTGTGCAGTTCTTCTTTACACAACTGGGCTCCACGCCTAAAGCTTAGCTCTCCCCTGAGCAAAGAGCTCCGCTATGCACAGCAGGCTGCTTCAGGGAAGCTCTTTGGATGTCTGGGGGCAGCCAGCGTGGAGAGTTGGACTGAGGGCCTCCTAAACAGAAATAGAGAGGCGTGCAAAATAAGGTTGGCCTCCCGCACAGTTTTACCTTTACTTGGAGGATCAGCCTCCCTGAAAGGCAGTTTTATTTTTCCTTTTTTTAAGAAGAGAAACTGCATGTTCTGACAGTTTGATATTTCAGTATTATGGATGAGATCACTAATTGATCATGTCTTAATAACAAATCTAACAGCCAAAGTTCTATGATGCTTATGTTTCTAAATAGAAATACATCATAGCCAAGCCTCTTTAAGCCATGGGTGTTGAGGGGCAGAGAAGTCTCTATCCCTATTGAGTGACCACTTGATGTGAACTCATATTGTAAGAGATGGTGCTGCCTGATGGTAACTCTGGATCAGCATAATAACAAGGGCATGCACCTACATTGTTCAGCAGATGGTAAAATATGATATGTTTGGTTTAATATACACCAGGGTGATTTTAAGTATCATTTTCTCCATGAACGCTTTTAATGATAACTATTATGATCCTGCTCTATCTGTTCACTGAGGTTTCCCACAGTGGTGTCAAGAATGAAAGCAAATGAAATTTGTGTTAAGACTCAATAACCTTTTAATTCACCGAATTAAGGATTTCCCAATTAGAGGCAAAAAGGAGATCTAGGAGAAGAAATGTGTGGGTATTTACTTTCTGTTTAAAGACTTTTTGGATTAAAAGATATTGGAACGGATAACACCGCAAAATTAGTTTTTGCCATGATGGCGGGGTTAAGACTTCTGCTGTTGCTAGGATATGCTGCCCTATCACAGCTGATCTTGACGGTGAAAATTGGTGCCTTAATTTCCCAGCGGTCCGTGCTACTTCTGACTTAGGTCTCATTCTGGTTAATCACACTGTCATCCTCACTGTGGATTGCCTTTTGACATCTTCATCTGCAAAAGGATCCTGCAGCCGAGGCTCAGTCTGTAGAGTCAATTCAACATCTCTTCTGTCGGTAAGACCCTCTTGCTGGTGTCTGGGACCTGGTTGCTGATGGGGGAGGAAAGGAGCTTAGGGAGAATGTGCTCCACAGCTGGAAGCAAGGTGGGAAAAGAAACAATCAGGTGCTTCCCTGTGTGTCCAAGGGACTGCGGTTTGGAGCCATGTGTGGATGAAATCTCAGAGAGAATCAATGTGCAAAGTTAAAAGTTTGCCATCGTGAGAGCTGATGATTTTTAGTGGAGTAATACTACTGAAACAAATCTATCACATTTTAGAATCAATGAAGAGGAGAAAATCAGTTGCATTGTGTGTGAAGATCTAGTTTTCTTTATCATCCCCCTGTTTTATATTTTTAACCAGTGACAAAGATTCTTTGCTTGATCACATTTTAGGCAGGTTCTTCAACCTTCTCCTCGGCCCTTCTCTGTACTACCTTGTAAAATCCGGTTTTAGCAAGAACCATGCTAAGTCAATTTTGCAAGAGGCCCCCACTCTCAATATCTGACTGTGTTCCTCACTCTCTGCCATCCCTCAGGTGGTGTCTGATCTCTTTTCAACAAGAATTCCATCAGGCCAGTTTAGCAGAGTCCCCCTTATCCTTGATGTTTCCTCTTGGTAATTTTCCATCCACTGATCCCACCCTGCTACTTGACCATAAATTCCCACTTTCCCATGCTGTATTTAGAGTCCAGCCCAACCTCTCTCCCCCACTACAAAATCCCATTGCAGTGGTCCGTAAACCTGCCGCAATGGTCCTGAATAAGGTCTTCCTGGCTGTGCTTCCACAGGTATCATTTACATTGTTTTTCTTTTATACCAGTCAGCACATTGATTAAACTTTTTGAGCCACTACCTTATTTCCTAAGCCAATAATGGCTCTTCCAAAGTATTTCCATGTTGCCAGGCATTTGTAATAATACTTAAAAATGTTATCTCAAAAGACCATCCAATTCCTTCTTCATGGTGATATCCTCTTTTATAAAGAGTTCTGGGAAATTACCTAGATAGAATGCAAGTTCGACCTACTAATGCAACTTGTGACCCTGGACAAATCATTTCACCTCTTTCGGGACTTCCACAAAACAAGTAGAAGAAGCTTAACGTGCTCTATGGTGCCGATCCAATCAAAACTTACGTGGTTAAAACCCTGGAGATGTGCAGTGGTGATATGCCCCGAGTCTATTTTTACTATAATTACTATTTACAAAGAAACTCCACCGACTGGCATGTCATATCCATCCAACTCATAATTATACTTCTTATCTCCTTATAACTACAGCAGCCTCACCATGAAGGATATGGTCCCACCTCAAAGAAATTGTAGCTATATTAATATGATAGGAAAGCTTCAAAGCACCTGATGGGTTCTCTCGGAATTGTTTCTTCCCTCTCCCCAAACTTTTAGCATCTCAGTTTTCATAAAATTCTAAAAAGAACTGACATGTTTGAGCACTTGGTACATGCATTCTGTAAAATATTTTAGTACAAATTGTCTCATGCCATCATACTGTATAAAGTAGATACTGTGACATTCCAGTGTACAAATGAGGAAACTAAAGTTAAGAAAACCAAAGTGATTGTGCAGGTAGAAGGCGACCATAAGTGCAAAGCCTGGGACTGAACTCCATCGTGCCTGGTGCCTGGTCTGGGACTTTCCCTTCATAGCACTGCCTTATAATCAATGGCAAATGTCCAACTGGTCTGAATTCAGTAATTCCAGATGTTAAGCTGATGTGTGCATTTGCTGTTCAGATGCCAGCAACAAACATATTCACCATAACCATTTGATCTGGTAAATAGAGAGCTAATTTGGAAATGAAATCCTCAGGAAGTCCTCTCTGGAATGCTAATGAGTAGTGCCATTGGGATGGGGCGGCCTGGGACCCTGGCTGTGAACAGACCTCACCACTCACCACAGGCAGTGGGTCCCTCCACGCTGCTCGTCCTCCTTCCTTATTGCCCTATTGATTGGCCTCTTTCCTTTACAAAGAATGCAGCACTTGAAGAAGAAGATAAATGACTGGGAGTGTCAGCCCTGATCCTCTTCCTTCCTTCCTGCTAGTGATTGAAGAAACCTGAAATACTGGGTTTAGAGACCATTGGAATACATCTCTCAGTGCACAAAAACTAGGAGTCAAAATCAACAGAGAGGAAGAGACAAAAGCAAATTTGGAGAAGCTGCCCCCTTTTCTTTGGCCTGAAGTTGAAGAAATGCCCCCTTCTGGCTTAGTCATTTTTAAAGTCCAAATGGACTTCTCAGGTACAGATTAAGGTAGGCAGCTAAAATGCTTATTGGAATTTTCTGTTAAAATTAGCAGATGGAGAAGTCCTAAAATTGCTACAGGAGCATATTCCCTGTTAAGTGAATGCCCCTGAAACAGATCATCCCTATTTTCTTTATTCATCTTCTGGTTCTGAAAACATCTGTAAGGTCTTCTCCCCTCTCCTCTGCAGGTCCCAGTGGAGAATTTAACACACTCAGTTAGGAAAACATTGTTAACTCATCCGTAATAACCCCCCAAATAGGGCGCGCACAGTGCACCAAAGAAGCTTGCATATGGCCGAGAAGGGACCATTTTAAAAGATGGCGAGAACTGGCCCCTGATCAAACAGCAGGCAAGGCAGAGAAAGTTGAGGTCATTAAAGAAAGTTCAGAAGAGGGTGCACGCTGGCCCTCATCCCAGGCAGCCGGTCCACTGTCCTGTGTGTGAGTTTGTCTTTGCTTTGCCATCATGACTAAGTGTCCCACCCCAAACACAGGCGTTTTTCACTGACACGCTTTTTGTAAACCAGATCCAGTCTTTGGGACCCTGGCAGACTTCAAGGGCTGCTTCTGGCCAGCCATGTGTTTCCAGGGTCACTGCCGGTCAGGTGGGCAGAATTCGTTTTCCCGATATATCCCACCCATGTGCGTTCCAGCTCTTAATCCATGGACGCCCACAGAACAGGCTCCTTTAACTGTTTACAAGTCCCACACTCTGAATAGATGTAAAAGTCAGCATTGATTTTTTCTTTTAAGCTTAGAGAGGGGTCACTTCCTTTGTCTGGTGCCTGTGGCAGAGCCCTGCCAGGTGTTCCAGATGAGCTGAGGTATCAGAGGCCACAGGGCGTATCCACAATGGAAAGAAACAGTTTATTTTTTCTTCACTCTTTAATATAGGTTTCAACATTTATCATCACCTTCCCATACCTCTATCGAAATAAATGTTATGTGCCTCTAATCCCAGTGCTTCAGAGGGTGAGACAGGAGGATCTCAAGTTCAAGGCCAGCCTCAGCAACTTAGTGAGACCCTGTTTCCCCAAAACATAAAATAAAATAAAAGGGCTGGGGGTGAAGCTCAGAGGTAGAATGTCCCTGGGTACAATCCTTAGTCCCCCCCACACACACACACAAGATAGAAAGAAACGAAAAGAAAAAGAAATATTAGTTACATAGAGATTTCTTTCAGCATCTGATCTTTTTAAAAAATATTTCAAAATAATATCAATAAAAATAACCACTTAATGGCTCTTTTCAGAAAATAACACATATACACTTTAATATACAAAGAGACTACATAAGATTTTAAACCAACCTGTTAGGTAGAGAATTATCTTCTCTCTATAATTGCCAAAGCGAGGCTCAGAGAGATCCAGTTATTAATCCAAGGTCACACAGTTAGTAAAGGCAGACCTGAAACACAAAGTCAAGCCACTTAGTTTCAGAGTCAAGTCTTGTTCTATTATTCTGTTTTGCCTTCTAACACTGCCTCCAACGAACAAATGTTTGCTTCTAAAACCTGGTAAGAGCCTTTTCAACATGCCGAAGTCCAAGCCAGAAGATCTGGGGTGCATTCTACCCAGGCCAGATTCACAGAGCTGACAGACACAGAAGGCAGAACATGCAAAGAAGCTAGCCCTCAGCACGGATTACTTCATGACCAACGGTGGCCGAGGACAGCCGCATCAAGCAACAGGCAAGGACAAGTGGTGTGAGCTCAACCGTCCCCATTCTGTGCACATCTGGAGGTGAGCATATGCTCCACTTGAAAAATAGTGGGGTACCTAACCCTATCCGGGTTGGTTAGATTAGGTTAGGTGACCCCCCTGGAGCACACAAGTCCTCCCATCTGGTATCGTCCACTGCCGGAGAGCCTTCAGAACGCTTGGATGGCTCTGTGGGAGGCTCTGGGCCACGTATGGGCCCCCCAGAAAGGGAGGCAAGTGGGCAGACTGGCCTCAGCACGGGCCGGGCTCTGTCGGCGGGTCCGGTATCAGTCCTGCGTGTCTATCCTCTGCCTTCCCCATCCCCCACAGCTGCCACAGAGCTCACAATAAAAAATGATGCCCTAGGCTGTCCTGTTTTTATTATTAGTTATATGAGATCATAAATGTACATAGATATGTTCAGTCAATGAAATTGTACCGAACAACTAACAGGGCCACTGCCCCAAAGATCTCTTGGCCTTAGGGCAACGACAGAACAATATCAGAGAAACAAAAGGAGCCCAGAGCAGATGAGGTGCCATTTAGTACCATTGGGTGTTTTGGCAGCCCAGCAGACTGAAGGAGAGGTGGGGCATCTAAAGCGCACCGTGGTCAGCAGCTCGGGCTGCCAGGCCTGGCTTGGGCATGTTTGGGAAAGTCAAGGGAATCGGGCCCTCCTATGATTTCATGCAATCATGCAAGCGGGGTGAGGGCATGAGATGACTAGCTTTCAGTCACAAACAGTTTGACTTTGTAGGGAGAGATGAACACAGCCGGCTCACCCTTTTTTCTAAGTGTCTCTTCAGGTTTCACCCGGGATTAAATTGCACAGTCCTCTTTGGCAGATGCGATGTGTAAATATAGGACAATAACTGGAAATTTATGAGGTTAAATACTGAGGAATTGCTGAGTAGTAAAACGAAGAGACATAAATTATAAGAAATGCTGCCCTTCGATGAATACATTAGGCATAATAATGAAACTTTAAAGAGGCAACAATAACCAGCTATCAGAAGAGGGGCCGAGAGGAGAAAAGCGGAGAAGTGAAGAACTGGGTCGAGGACCTCCAAGGTCAGAGCTGCTTCGTTGCTCTTCACGGTCCTATCAGTTCCTGTAGATTGCTGTGGCTCTTCGGGGAGCACAAGTAGAATGATTATTTGAAAGAGGTGGCCTGGCGTCATCCAAAGAAGATAGGAAATGCAGTCTGAGGAGTAACTGTGCCTCACTACCCTGTGGCCTTTCCGTGTTAGTTAATCTATATGAACCTCAGTTTTTCCATCTGTAAAATGGCTTTTTATACTTTTATTAGTACAATGTAATTATACAGCATAATGCGACTCAAAAGGATGCAAACATTCATGTGCATACCACTTGGTATATTTACCTCCATATTTCATAGAATTATGAGGATTTAAAGGGATAGACACACAACCCCCCTATCCCAGTCTATAAGAACATTTAAAAGGAATGAATGCCCCCTAAAACCTAAAGCAAATGGTAACAAGGGTTATCAAAATATAGAGGAGGAAGATGGATTCTGCCCAGAAAGATCAGGAAAGACTTAGGTGGGAAATCATTTGATAGCTTGGTACAGTTGCTGAAGAGATGGGGGGGAGACTGAATCAAGGCCAAAGAGAAAGAAAAGACAAAGAGCATTCTGGGACCAGAAGTCAGATAAAATTGGGGGCAGTGAAGAGATGTATATTGGACCCACATCCGGGAGGGTCTTGTCTGATGTGCTACATCATCTGCTATTGCTCTTGGGCACTAACAGGCATAACAGGTGTAGGAGCCAGAGTCCAATGACCAGAATTATCTTTTCAGGAAGATGATTATGGGACAGTGCAAAAACTACATTGGAACTGGTAAAGAGTAGAGGCAGGAAGGCCAAATGGGGGGCTGTGGAGGGGTTCAGGCAGGCACTGATGTGTGCCTGAGTTAGGATGGAGGCCATGGGGGTAGAAATGAGGGGACAAGCGTGGGACACTGACCTAGCAGACTCAGCTGCTGATCAGTGATGGAAAGAAAGACATCAAGGACTAAAGGAGGCTCTGAAGTCCCGAGTGTGGAGACCAAGGACATGGTGATTCCACTACCGAAGCTGAAGGTAATGGGGAGGAGGGAAAGGCGAGATAGCTTTAGGTTTACTGCATCTTCAAACCCATAGCGTTGGAAGAGGCTGCTAGAAATGCAGGTTTGTGGCTTGAATTGGAAGCAACTTCCAGATCTGGGAACCAGTGACCTTGAAGTCCAAGCTGAAGTCATAGTTGTGATCGTTTCAATCAAAGGAGAGAGACTGAATGGAAGAACATGAAGAGAGGGAGAGGACAAGGGCAAGGGCCAAAAAATGAATCTCTTTTGGGGGGCAGGGAAATGAGACAGCAAACGAGGTGGAGATGGCACGGCAAGAGACAGGGCCGAGGAGGGGATCTCTGGGTAGCAGAGCCATCGACAGCACCAAAAATCAGAGCAAGATGGGTAAGAGCTGAGAAGTCATAGGACTTGGTGACTTTAGTACCCATATTCACTCCTTGCTTTCTTCCATAAGGTGCTGAGGAATGTAAAAATCATAACAGACCTCAAACAGTACAATTGACATAAATATTGTTTTGTGTGTGTGGTACCGGGGATTGAACCCAGGGGCATTCTACCTCCAGGCTACACCCCCAGCCCTATTTTTTATTCTTTATTTTGTAACAGGGTCTCACTAAGTTGTGGAGGGCCTCACTAAGTAGCTGAGGCTGGCCGCGAACCCGGATCCTCCGGTCTCAGCCTCCCAAGTACTGGGATTACAAGCGTGTGCCACCACGCCCGGCTTGACATAAATATTTTAAGAAGCCAGCTCAAAAAACAAGTAGAAAGTGGTGCTAGCAGTTACTCAAGTGCTTCAACTGATTGTGCCAAGCACACATGAGAGATAAAAGCAGCCTCTTTTGTATGGTTTTTACAGAAATGTGCTCATTAAGAGATACAGAAAATCAGAAGGACCAGTGTGCAAAATCTTCACACGGACAACAGCTTCTTACTTAGACACAGTAAAGACAAGGAACAGTCCACTGGGGGTGACTGTGTGTGGGGTGCCAGATCCAAGGTGCGGAAGTGGGAGGAAGCATGGTGCCTATCTGTGGCAGGTCTACTTCTCATAGCCTGTAGAATGGCCTTTCTCTTGGGTTCTACTCAACATCAAGGCTTTCTAACTCCCTGGGTGACAAACAGCTGGGCTGAGACTCTTTCCTAGTACATCTCAGAGAACTTGCCCAAGGTCCTGACGACAGAGGGTCCCGGAAGCTCTGGCATAGGAGACTGGGAGGTGTCTGGGAGGACTGGGGAGAGAGCAATCCTGGGACTCTCCACTTAATCAAGGGGTGTGAACTCTCCCACAGGCCTCCTGCCTCCTGCCAGGAGGCACATGGTGTGAAGGACTGTGGGTAAATACCAGAACCTTCTCTATGGGCTTCCAGCATTTTCCATGTCTCAAACCCTTAGTTTTAACCTTTTTAAGAACACAAGGCACTTTTGGTTATTCCTCTGTCCCCAAGTAACTCCCAAATGACATGACCTAAAAGCATTGTCATTATTACTGTTTTTGTTTTTAATTTGAAAATCAAGTTAAGTCATAACAAATAATCAAAGTTATTCACATGTAACAGATGAGCAATGGTCACTGCTTGGAATATTTGAAAACTCTTTGTTGTTCTTCTACTGAATGCTTTTATTTAAATGTTTGGTACTCTTTGAAAAACTATTTTAGTGTGGAAAACAGAATAGTTACTGCTACTTCTTTCTTTCAACGAGAGTCCCTGATCATTGTACAGAAGAAAAAGGGAGTTATAGGAAACTGAGGGATAACAGAATTGGCAGTTTTAGAATGTCTTCTATGTGTTGTGCACTTGAATCTGTCAATGTCATTCAATTTTAAATAAACTTTTAAGGTAGGTAAGTTGAGTATAGGCTCAAAGAAGTGACTTCCCTACATGCAGCAGTAGAGTCAGGAGTTGAGTCTAGGAGCAGGACTCTTGGAAGTCTACCTTCTCTTGAGAGAAAAAGGAAAGAAAAGGGCCTTCATGAAAATTGGGAGAAAGATCAGTTGAGCAATGTAAGGGGGTCAGGGGAGGGAGGAAAGAGGGAAAAGAGGAGACACAAGGAAGGAAGCAGATCAAATAATGTTATGTGCATATATTAATGTATTATTATGAATCTCACTATTATGTACAATTATAATGCACCAATTTTTTTTTAAATCTGCCTTCTCTCCACCATGTCATACTGATCCTGTCAGTAGAAAATAGGCAGGGATGGGTCCATTAACCCCATGAACCCTTATGAAGGGGCTGTTACTCCCTCAAGTTTCCCAAATGGTTCCCATATTGTTCTGAGGGCCTGTGGCATGCCTATGGCTCAAAACAACTGTGTATGTGCATCTTCAGTGGGGATTTTTGACCCCCAAAAGTGTTATATACAAGAGGGATTAGATTTGTTCCCCATTGCTCAACAGATATATCCTGGACTAATGGGGGAGATTTTAGCTCAACATAAGGACGAGTTTTCACAGCGTAGCTCATAATATAGAAAAGTGTAATTTAAAAAAATCACAAACAGATATAATATGCATCCAGAAATTATATAAATAATAATAGGTACTTTTATACACCCATTACACACATGAGAATACTGAGCTATGGTACATTTAAGCAACTTGCCCAAGAAGGAGCAGGAATTTTCTCCAGTTTGGCTAAAGGCTCTTTTCAGGCAAATAGTAGGATCAGTGAGATGGGACCAAGGAACTGTTACCTATCAGTCTATTTTCTCCCATCCCATACCTAAATATAATATACAAACAAGATATTAAATTGGGACAAAAGCACAAACAGACAAAGGCAACTTCCTTTGCAAGTGTGTTGGGGGGACTTTTGGAAAGATTGTGTCTAAAGTTCTTAGAGAGTAAGACTTAATGAATGATAGCAAATCCAAAATTAGGAAACAGCCTGCTTAATGAATGAGTCACCTCTGCCCACCACCTTCTCTGGAAAACCTGTTGAAAACCTGCTTTGTACCCAGGTATTTGCATGCTTCCTTTACTCTTGAAGAAAAATACCATCCCATTAGTAGGTTTTGTTTCCATTGCGTCATGGTGAGCTTTGGGACAGTGGCATATTTCCCCAGGGGTGGGCTTTCTCTCTGAGACCTGTTGAACTTCTAGCCAGCACAGAGGCAGGATGATGACCCAGGACTGACGCCCAGACCTCGCTGAGGGCCCCAAAAGAACTTTAGAGGAGGAGGAAAGCAATTAACTGCTCTGTGTTGAAGGCAAAAATAATGAGAAGAGAGCCGTCTTAAGCAAGTATTCATGAGTTGGCCTGAGACATCCTGACCGAGGTGTCATGCTTCCGAGGGAGACAGTGACACCTCCATGAGACTCGTGCTTTTTTTTTCAGATTTGGTGAGACTCACAAATGCACAGCAAAGCCTATTACCTGTGCTTCCCTTCATATCCTGTGAGTATGTGTTCAGCAAATTGCATGAGGACCGCGAAGACTTTGTTGTGAAATCAAGCAACATTAACTCATTAAGTCAATAATTCATGGACTGTTTTATCTAAAGTGGCAACATCACACCATCAATTCACAAAACAGCCACTTCTCTGAAGTGAATGTGATGATAATAATGGATTTTCTAACAATACCCTCTCAAAGCAAGGTCGCTGCGCCTAGATGCTGTGGACATGCCGATCTGACCTAGGTCAGCAAAACAAGCTTTATTATTGAACCTAATTATGAACTATCAAGATAATGGTCTAGACTGAACCGTTTCCTGGGGGATTATTTAGAAACAAACAAGCCGGTTTAGTTTTAAATCTACTGTGCTTGGCAGTACCTGGGATCATGGAGGAAATGCTTTTGCTATATAAAATAGACCACAATTGATGCAAATATTTTGGAATCTTAGAAAGAGTAGTGACATTATACAATCTTATGCTCTACTTTTTAATAATTTTCAGGTTACTATCTGCTCTATACACTCTTACTTATATATATCTATCTATATAGGTGTAGCTCAGAAAACCAAAGCTCATAATGCAGTATGAAATTCTGACTATGTGTCATCATACACAGGGGTATATTTTTTGCTGCAAGCAGCTCTAGTATCTTAATGTGGAAACTGGTTGTAAAGATATTTATATCTGATATTTATTTAGAGGTTTTTTTCTTGCTGTCAAATTGGTGGTTAATGTGTCTCTCCTATTCAGATTCACAGGCCACGCTTTATGAATGCTTGACACTGGGTAATCTAATCATGCTTACCTTGACATGAAGATTAATGTTGAGAATAGGGTTCTAGAAGGGGGAGGAGCCAAGAAACACCCTGTTTCCTGTTTTCAAGCTGTATCAGCAGGTTTAAAACAGTTTTAGAGAAAACCCCAAGTTAAAGTAGGTAGCTATTATGGGATGAACTACTATATCTGAAATGTGAAATTGAGAAAAATATGCATATTAGAATTTAGGAAATAAGATACATTTTATTTCACTGATGAGTCCTGGCAAAATTATTCATCTTACATGAAAGAAGAACTGAATTTTTAGCTATGATAATAATAATAATACTACAAGCCGGCCGTGGTGGCGCATGATTGTAATCCCAGCACTTGGGAGGCTGAGAGAGGAGGATCGCAGGTTCGCAGCCAGCCTCAGCAACTTGTTAGGTCCTCTTCAACTTACTGAGACCCTGTTTCAAAATAAAGAATAAAATAGGGCTGGGGATGTATCTCAGAGATAGAAGGCTCCTGGGTTCAATTCCCAGTATTATAATAATATTGATGATAATAATAATAATAATAATAATAATGAAACCCGTACTTGAAGATTTCAGCCCAACATCTTCATCTCTTTACCATTGAGGGAAATATTATGAAGGCATTCCAAACCTTCTTTGGTGACTGCTTTGCAATCAGGTATAGGGCAGACACCCTTTGTTTGCTATTTTGGCATTTTATTTTTATACTTTAACTGGTGCATTGCAATTATGTGATACATACATACATGCACACATCACTTGGTGTATTTCCTTCCCCATCCCAACCCGTATGCCCATCCCCCCTCCCTGTACATGTTAGTGAGATTAGTAGTGACCGCTTCATATATGGATGTAACATTATTTGAACTGCACATGCAAGTCTTAAAGGTAACCTGAGAAGCCGGGCATGGTGGCGCACGCTTGTAATCCCAGTACTTTGGGAGGCGGAGACTGGAGGATCCGGGTTCGCGGCCAGCCTCAGCTCTCTCTCTCTCTGTCTCTCTCTCTCTCTCTCTCTCTCTCTCTCTACTTAGTGAGGCCCTCCGCAACTTCGTGAGACCTGGTTTCAAAATAAAGTATAAAAAATAGGGCCGGGGGCATAGCGCGGAGGTAGACCGCCCCTGGGTTCAATCCCCGGTACCGCAAAAAAAAAAAAAAGGTAACCTGAGAAAAATGTTCCACACGTTACTGCAACTAAGAGCAGTATCCACCTTTAGGATTTCTGCTTTGTGACTTTTGCATGGAGTTTTGCAGCCATTTGAAGGATCTTTGAATCTCTAAAGCTATAATGGAGGCAAGTAGTACAGTTGCTGATAATGTGGTCTCTGTAAGGCTGTGGGGTGTGTGATCTGCCTTTACCACAGTCTAGAAATGGGCACACGGCTTTACCTCCCCATACGCTTCAGTACTTTCAACCCTAGAATGGTGAGAAAATTGCCCCCTACATTACAGGCTGCATGGGAAGATGAAATAATGTCCATAAAGTGTCTGGCACTCACCATATACGAATTATCATTCTTCAGTATAAATTGTTAAATATGACTCTTTATGGGATTTCTTTCCTTGTGTCATCTTCAAGTTGTTCTCTCTTCACCTAGATCAATGGGCAAGGTTCTTCCAATGCTTTTCTTTTCCTTTCAACATGAGCAGCTTAAACCTGTGAAGCTGGATTGTTATTTTCCTTGCTTCTTTTTATTTCCAACATATTTTGTTTTACAATAAGCCTGTCATTGAATTGTGGGTATAGCATTAGAAAACAAAACTCTCTATTTCCATGTGTATACAAATACTCACACAAACACACAGACAAGGCCCAAATTAGAGCCATTTCAAAGACAGGGGCCTTGCAGGATGTGGTCAGTAAATCTACTCAAAATAAATAGACTACAAACTGACTGGTGTTCATACATAGGAATAGACTTTGTTGAAATATTGCTGAAAAGCATATAATTTTTTCCTATCTCATTCCACTTATTTCCTCATTTCTTATGATTTTTAAAAAATTAGCAGTAAATTTGGTACAGGAAAGAAATGTTAATGGAACTTTCACAAGAATTCAAACAATGACCTCAGCTAAAGTCCTCACCCCTGTCCAGGTCCTACTGAAAGGATTTAACATAATTAGTACATTTACTATAAATGTTATCAGACACACAGGTGGTTAAATTATTACATTAAATGTGTTGAAAGAGGGAAAAATCAAATTTAAGTAAAATCATTTCATTTGCATTCTATTCTAATTCAAAAGGAATAAAATTGACTAATGCCTGAAACCAGGTCAGTGGAAATATGCCTCTCTCTACTTATAATGTAAAATAAATTTCGCTCTATTTTTATTATTCACTGTATTTCAGTTTTCAATATTAATAATGAATATAATAATTGCTATGGAAAAATGTCACCTTGCTTAATCATTTGGAATTCTTCCTTTAACTTCAAGTAATCTTAACACCCAATTACTAGAAAAAAAGACCTAGAATCAGGAGAAAATTCTTAGGATATGGGCTTCCCCAAAGTAAATAGATGTTTCTACATAAAGAACTAATCAACCCCTCTGGAGTTAATCAACAAATTCCAAAATAGTTCCCGGGTCCGATGTGACAAGCGACAAGCCCTGGCCCTGGTGCGGGCTTGATCAGCACTGTTTCACTTGGGAGCAGCTTCTAGGCTGCGCTTAAACAACTAATCTGCAACATCGCTCTTGGCTCTGGTGGCGGCTGCCCACACGGAAGGGCTTCAGGAGGGAGAAGATTAATTACTCAGACACACAGTTCACTAGAGCCCAGGCCCCTGAAGCCCTGTAACAAGGTGGCCAGAGATTGATTAGTGGCAGTCTGGCGGCAAGGTTTGGACTTTTGTAATGCCAACATCAAAATGGTATAACGGGACAGAGCAAAGAGAGTGTGCGAGCCGTGCAGGTGCAGAAGGCTGTGGGCCCAAGAACATGGATTCCTTCAATGAGACTTTCTCCATTCCCACCACTCCTGTGTCTGACTGAAGATCTGGGTTTATTATTTTTTTCCTTCTCTGTTTTTGTGGGTCACTTCAGAAAAGAGTTCGCATTTCTCACCAGCCATAGGAGGTGGAGATTAGTTAGAGTAGTAGTAACAATAATCCCTTCTAATTAGTGCTTAAGAGCACCAAGGAAGAATGAATGAATGGATGGAGAAATGAATCGTTTAGATGTAGAAAGAGCTTTGCAGTTTACACAGTGCTCTGATTTATGTTAGCCCAGTCCAGGCTTGAAGGCCGTGGGTTTGGTATCAGAGTCTTCACTTTGCAGGGGAGGGAACTGAGATTTCAAGTGGTGAAATATCTTTCCACGGCAGATGGAGACCTCATGTAGCAAAGCTGAGGCCTGGACTCGGAAATCCTAATACTAATCTGGTGATCCTTCTATGCTGCTGGATGAAGGAGGCTGGGCAGAGAAAGAGATGGGGGGCAACAAAGGATACCAAGATCATGAAAAAGAAGAATAGCAAAGGAAAATGAGATCAAGAAAAACTGAAAAGTAATTGGCTCTGCCCCGTGTTTGGCTCTCTATATAATGTGTGCAATGATGGTATCATGAGACAGATTTTAAACCAAACCCCAGGACATTCACCTGAAAACATATGGGGTCCCTTCAGGTTGGTCTCCTTGGGAGGGTAGAAGAGCCTGGTTGAACCTGGATTTCAGAGAAAGGAAAGAGCTCAGGCAGATATGTATGAGACTGGAAGTGTGATTCATTCTGAGGCAAATTTCTGTCCAGCTATGGCTCTGTCAAACCATTCAGCTGTTTGTTTCCAAAACACGGTGGTGCGGCGGGCAGAGAATAGACATTGTCATTCCGAAGGGAGAAATGGGAAAGAAAAGGGATGATGTGTCCCAAGTAAGCCCCAAACCTAGCAGGGGAAATTCCATTGGATCTTAAGTCTTGAGAATAACCCTCTTGTTTCCTAGTTTTTCCCTCCAGGCCCACTGGGGTGGCAGGGCCCCGCTCCCTGCTCTGAGAGAGGGGCCCTACCCCTGAGGCTCTGGAAGGGGCATCCTGGCCCACTGACCCAGAAGAGGAAATTGAGGAGGAAAGGAGCCCCTGATGGTATCTGAGTCACCTTTGAGTCATGCTTCCTCTTTCTTTCTTTCTTTCTTTCTTTCTTTCTTTCTTTCTTTCTTTTTCTTTCTTTCTTTCTTTTTCTTTCTTTCTTTCTTTCTTCTTCTCCTTCTCCTTCTTTCTCTCATCCCCCTTCCCCCTTCTCTCTTCCTCCTCCTCCTCCTCCTCCTCCTCCTCCTCCTCCTCCTCTTCCTCCTCCTCCTCCTTCTTCTCAGGGGATTGAACCCAAGGATATTCTACCTCTGTGCTACACTCCCAGCACTTGTTGCTGAGAGTCTCACTGAATTGCTGAGCTGGCCGAGAACCTGCGATCCTCCTATCTCAGTCTCCCAAGTACTGGGATTACGGGTATGGGAGCATTGCCAGGTGTGGTGGCTCAGGCCTATAATCCCAGTACTTGGAAGGCTGAGACAAGGGGATCACAGGCTGGCAGCGAGCATGCAGTAGCTTAAACTTAGCATCTCCACCCAGGCCCAGGTGGACCTTACCTTACCTGACCAGGTAGAAAGCCTCTGGTTCAATCTGCAGTACCTAGAAGAAGAAAAGAAAAAAAAAATTATGCTTTATTGGTTCTGTAGAATCTTAGAAGTCTGACATCTTTCCTTCATTTTGCCACATTTCTACCCTGTTCTGTTAAAACTGGTGGTATTTCCACTATAATCTCTTCATCAAGTGATAGTCTAGCCACACCTTGGTGTTTTCTTCTGAACACGTTTTCTAACTTTGTGCAATATGAAGAATTTTCCAAACCTTTAAGTTCTGGTTCCCTTTTGCTTAATAATTCCTTCTTTAATTCATCTCTCTCTTTTCACATTTTACTATAAGCAGTCATAAGGACCCAGGCTGCACCTTAAACATTTTGCTTAGGAGTCTTCTCAGCTAAATATATACTTTCATGCCTCAAAAGCTTTATCTACCACAAAATACTACAGCTCAATTCATCTAAGTTCTTGACCACTGTTTTTGTATGGGATACTGAGTATTGAACCCAGAGAGTTCTACCTCTGAGCTACACCGCCAATCCTATTTATTTTTTTATTTTGAAACAGGGTCTTAATGAGTTGCTGGGGGCCTAAGTTGCTGAAACTGGTATTCCCCTATCTCAGCCTCCCAAGTACTGGGATTAAAAATGGGTGCCACCATGCCCAGTTCTCCTTTTTTTTTTTTATAAGGCCCCAAATCTTATCAGATTAGGGCCCCATCCTAATGACCTCATTTATCCTTTATTACCTCCTTATGGGCCCTATCTCTAAAGACAGTCATATTGGAAGTTAGGGCTTCAACATTTGAATTGTGTGTGTGTGTGTGTGTGTGTGTGTGTGTGTGTGTGTGTGTGGTGGGGACTACAATTTAGTCCATAACAGCAGCCCACACTCTCCAGATGGAACTTGACCATGCAGACTCTGACTTCCACTCTGCTGTGCCTTCTGAGTGGCGGCTGAGTTGCTGGAGAGAGCCTCCCTGGGACCAAGCCCCACTGAGGCGCTCGGTTATTTTCATATAATGCTCCATGTGTGAGTTATGCATGTTGTCATCAGATCTTCCTGATCACAAATAGCACTTTAGCAAAATTCTCCTTCCCCTTATGCCTGTGTAGTCCTGTGAAGTACATATATTATTTTTGTTCCCATTTTATAGATCATAACCCAGAGGTTCAGAGACTTTAAATAACTTGCCCATCATCACACAGCTACTATGAGACAGAGTGATGACATGTTTTATCTGTTCAGTACATAGGATCTGCAACATGCCAGGCTCTGTCTAGGGGACATAGTGGTGAACAAGACCAACAAAGTCCATACCCTCACGGAGCTTGCATCTCAGGCTTTTGATTACAGAGCTGGTGCTCTTTCCATGAGCCACAACTGCCTAAGATCTAGGATTTCATTCCAGGGCACAAGTTCCCTCCATGATGTATCTTTCACCAGGCATGTTCTCTCTGTCCCTCTTGCCCCTGAAGGGAAGGCCTCCTCCCACTCACATTCATGGGTTATGGGCACTGCTCCAATCCCTCCAGGAAGAGCTCCCGACTGATGACTTAGCAGCTGCCCAGAAGAACAGCTGAAGCCACATCTCTCTGGGTGCAGATGAAGATGCTGGGGGTACCTCTACCCAGGCCCAGGTGAACCTTACCTGACAACCACAGCCACACCACCACTGCTCAAGCACTCACAGGAACCCAGCACTGGGCTAGCCACATCAGCACATTTAATCCTCACCAGAACCTTCCAAGGCAGGCACTAGGTTTTCCACCTGAGATATCTGAGTTGCCAAGTATCTATCCCAAGTCACCAGGCAGGGTTGAAAACCAGTTCTTTGTGACTTCAGATCCAGGCCTCCACCATCCTGCTCTGCAGCCCAACTGGCCTGGTCAAAGTGATTTTCCTACTGCTGACTTGCTTGTCAAATGAGATGAGGGGTTGTAGCGCTCTATGAATGTTTGTAGATGAGGACTTTACAAGTAGTTTTGTAATATACAAGTTTTCCAAGTAACCTATTGAGAAGGCATATGTGCAACTATTTAATTTTTTTTATGTTCATTTATTGGTGCATTGTAATTATACATTTTGATATATGTCAGGGTATCAACATCATACCCTTTGGGAATTTTAAGGAAAAGCAGATTACCCAGCTCCAACTCAGCAGAGAAGTTGCATTCTCTTATGTATTCCCTGTCTCCTTGACACAGAAGGACCATGGGTTCCCTGAGAACATCATTTCTTTGGCATGCCAAAAAGACTTAAACACTGGGCAACAGAGGATCAAAGCAAATTTGTGGGGAATTTTAGAGAAATAGAGAACAAAAGACAGTGTTTAAAAGGTACTAACACAAGTCAAAGGCCTGTCATCCTGATGGAAAAATCTTTCCCTCTCACCATCTCAAGCTGTGTTTGTCTTTCTTGTTCTTAAATTTTATTAGGTTTTATCTTTTGTTTGATATTTGCTTTTTTTTCTTTTGAACTACACCTAGCAGCATTTTAGGAGAAAATGGTATGATTTGATATATAAATGATATAAAATTTTAAAATGTGATTTGCATCTATCTTTTCCATACATATATTCCACAAAATTAGTTTAAGGGCAGGGTTGATCTTGTAAAACCAAGGAGTCAATAAACTTTGTCTCCTGTCTTTTTTCATTTTCTTGTACTTTTCTGTTTGCTCCAACTTCTGTCATCCCTTTCTGTTCTGCAGACTTCCAGTTTCATCATGCTTACCTGATCTCTCTTGCTATTAAAAAGCACTTTCCTCAAAACTATCAAGGTCATCAAAAATAAGAATTTCTGAGAAACTGTCACAGACTGAAGGATGCCAAAAAGACATTGATGGTTAAGTGTAAAATGGTATTCTGAATGGGATACGAAAAAAAGGCATTCGGGAAGAACTATTGAAGTCCAAACAACGGGTAGAGTTTAATCGTTAATACCATACAGATATTGGGTCCCTACTTGTGACCAATGTATCGCAGTAATATAAGGTGTTAACAACAGGAGAAACTGATTGCAGGTTACAGGAGAAATCTGTACTATCTTTGCAAAATTTTTGTGAGTCTAAAACTATTCTAAAATTACAAGTTCATATAAAAATAAATTCACATTCTTTTTTAAAACTATAAAACATGGAGCAAGTGGTGGTGGCACACACCTGTAATCCTAGTATTTGGGAGGCTAAGACAGGAGGATTGCAAGTTCAAGATCAGCCTCAGAACTTAGCAAGACCCTGTTTCAAAGCAAAAAAAAATTTAAAAAAGGGCTGGGTGTGTAACTTTGAGGTAGAATGTTTCTGGGTTCAATCCACAGTACCAAAACACAAAACAAAAAACTGAAAAACATGGGGGCCGTGGTGGCTCAAGATGGCAGATGGGATAGACACCAAGCCTGGGGAACCGAAAGAAGTCTCCCTTGGCCTTTCTGAGGTAAGGGAACAAGGCGGGGACAAGTAATAACTTCTTATCATCTATAACACAGCTAACAATCTCTGGTCCACAGAAATAGTGTGTTTAGATAAACGAAGCGGCCGGCGGGAACTGGGCAGGCCGCTGGGTTCTGTGCCACAGCCCAGGATTGTTACAGAAATTTTTCCCCAACCATTTTCTGGGTCACTGAGCTCTGCAATCACAACCTAAACTAGTGCTAGTGCACTGCCCAGACAGTGTCAGCGCCAGCGGGGCAGACAAAGGACATGAACACTGCCTAGCCTGCTCAGTTAGCTCACAGGAGCCTCACGCCGGGTCCTTCCCCCTCCCGGGTACCTGCTGAAACAGCCTGGGTCAGCCAGGTTCCTGGGTGCAGTGGGGAGCCCCACCCTCTCCCACCTAACAAATTCCCCGCAGAAGCAAGGCTGAAAGGAGCCTAGAAGAGCTTCCCTGCCTCCGGGTGTCTTCCCCTGACTCAGCACCAGTGATTATCCACCTTAAGGGGTGCTGTGAACAGCCTCACCCACCATAACTGCACAGAGAACAGCCCACACAGTCCAGATCTCAAACTGCCCAGGGGAGAAGATGCTAACAAACACCATCATTGGGACGGCCTGGCCACAGCCACCAAGTCAGAGCCAAAGGCCTGGCTTAGGCCAGAGAGCGACCCCCAGAGGTATCACAGGGAGAAGCACCATCTGGACCCCAGACCCGGGGCACCTTCTATCAAGAACTGCTAGCAGGCTCTCCTTGCAAAACGTACAGCTTCTGTTATAGACCCAGTTGCAGCAACAGAAGCCCAAGCTACAAGGGGCCAACTTGGGTGGCAGAGAGACTGAGAAGCACTGCTATTCTACCAAAAGCTATCTACACATTCAATGCAATCCCTATAAAAATACCATTGTTGTTTTTCACAGACCTAGAGAAATCAGTCATAAATTTCATATGGAAAAACAAAACACCCAGAATAGCCAACGCAATTCTCAGCAATAAGAACCATGCCAGAGGCATCACCAGACTTCAAACTATACTACAAAGCAATAGTTATAAAAAAAGTATGGTATTGGCACAAAAACACACATAGACCAATAGAACAGAATAGAAGACTCAGAAACAAAGACCCATATCTAAAACCAGTTGATCTTTGGTAAAGGTGCCAAAGACATACACTGGAGAAAGGACAGCCTTTTCAACAAATGCTGTTGGGAGAACTGGCTATCCATGTGTAGAAAAATGGAACTAAACCCTAACCTCTCACCTTGCACAAAAGTCAACTCAAGATGGTTCAAAGACCTAGAAATTAGACCAGAATCTTTGAAACTGCTAAAAGAGTGTATAGGACCAACACTCCAACATGTAGGTTCAGGTAGAAACTTCCCCAATAAGACCCTGAAAGCCCAGGAAATTAAAACAAGAACTAATGAATGGGATAGCATCAAATTAAAAAGCTTCTGCATAGGAAAGAAACAACCAAGATTCTACAGAGAGAGCCTACAGAATGGGAGAAGATTTTCACCACCTACCCATCTGACAAAGGTCTAATATCTAGAATATATAAAGAGTTTAAAAAGCTTAACACTAAAAAAATAACCCAATTAAAATATGGACAACTGAATGAATAGACACTTTTCAAAAGAAGAAATACAAATGGCCAACAAATACATGAAAAAAATGTTCATCATCTTTAGCAATCAGGGAAATGTAAATCAAAACTACACTGAGATTCCATCTCACTCCAATTAGTATGACAATCATCAATAATACAAATAATATTAATACTGGTGAGGATGTGGGAAAATAGGAACCCTATTACACTGTTGATGGGATTGCAAATTAGTACAGCTGCTTTGAAAATCAGTATGGAGATTTCTCAGAAGATTTGGAAAGGAACTACCATATGACCCAGCGATAGCACTCCTGGACATCTTCCCAAAGGAAATGAGATCAAACTATTATAATCAGACTTGCATATCCATGTTCATTACAGCTCAATGTACAATAGCCAAACTATGGAATCAGCCTAGATGTCCATCAGCGGATGAGTGGATCACAAAACTTTGGTATATACGCACAATGGAATTTTACTCAGCCATAAAGAAGAACAAAATTACACCATTTGCAGGAAACTGGATGGAAATGGAGAATATTATACTGAGTACATCCAATCCCAAAGAACGAGTAGGTGTATGTTCTCTGTTATATGTGGAAGCTAGAGAGATATTTGGAAATAAGGGAAACACCAGACAGATGAGCAGAGACTCCAGGGGAATGACTGAGGGGGATTAGGGAAGGGGGAAGAAAAAGTCATAAAGAACATACAACAGAAATAATCCCATGAACATTTACAAAATTACCAATTCCAATCTCAAAGACTGGTAGGGTGAGGGTGGGGGCGGTCCAGTGGGGAGGGCAACAAGAGTTGTGTGCATGTATTTTTCTAACACTCTCTACCCCAATATGATGTAAAATTACAATGCACCCACGTTAAAAAAAGAAAAAAAAACATGGAGGGAAAGTATCTTGCAATGTCTTTCACAGTAAAATTTTGGGGATCCAATGTGAAGCCATCCCAGGACTATTAATGCTAAGGCGGCATTTTCCAAAGTATATTTCTCAGGATATAATGAATGAGACATCTCATAATGAAACGTTCACTGGTGAAGTGTTTGGGTGGCATTATTCCTCCCTTAAAAATTCCTAATACAAGGCCAGGCGTGGTGGCGCACGCTTGTAATCCCAGTACTTTGGGAGGTGGAGACCGGAGGATCTGGGTTCAAGGCCAGACTCAGCTCTCTCTCTCTTTCTCTCCCTCTCTCTCTCTCTCTCTCTCTCTCTCTTTCTATCTCTACTTAGTGAGGCCCTCTGCAACTTTGTGAGACCCAGTTTCAAAATAAAGTATAAAAAATAGGGCTGGGGGTGTAGCGTGGAGGTAGAACGCCCCTGCGTTCAATCCCTGGTACCGCAAAAAAAAAAAATTCCTAATACATGGACATAATGCATAGCACATAATACACACGAACTCTGAAAAGGCCTGAAATCAAGAGACTGTTCCTTCCAACACTGGGTTTCCAAATTTATTTGCCCAGGTGAACTGTTCTTTCCCAATAATATACAGCTTCCTATGGAAATAATATTCTTAAGATACACTTTGGGAAAGCTGGCCCAGAGAAAGCAATTGTCAGCTTGGATGTTTTTCTGGGAAAATTTTGGGATGGCATTAAACGTTGGGGGGCAAAACAAACCCTTGAGGAGTATGCTCACATCACCTCCCACATGCTCCACCTGGCCACAAATGCGACTCCTCGGGGAATGATCATCCTCTGGGAAAATCACTATGGTTTTATTATAGATACAAAGGATGCAAATTATACTTAGAAACACAGGATATCAGTCTCCTGACTCTGCTAATTGACTCTAACTTTAATGGTGCTAGACTCATTATTTCCCTTTTAGCAGTGTCCAACATCAGCATTTGGGAGCCTTTGAAACCATGTGCATCTTGAATAGGTTGCAGTGTGATCATTTAAAGCGGCAAAGATCAATTGTCCAGGCTTTAGCTATGTGTAGCTGGCAAACCAGACTGCAAGATGGCTGATCCTCTTACTTCAGCGGCCTTCCAGTTGATACTGAATGCTGCATCCACATCAATCGGCCAGTGATCCATGTCAATTAAAACTGCTCAAAGGCACAGAGATAAGTTGCTTTATCCAACTTCTCTTTAGAAATATAGGAGCAGCTAAGGAGGAAAAGGCTTTTGTGTGACTTTCAACGGAATCTGAAGTGTGCTGATCCATCACCATCGATAGGCTGACTGAGCAGGGAAGGTTCGTCTGACCCCACTGTCTGGCGTTCCAAGAAAGGAGTGCATTTGTATGGCTCCAATACTACATTCTCACTCTTTTCCTGTTGGGCTACATTACAGTCAATTTTGGGGACCTTTTTGGGGATAAGCCAGTGGCCCCATCTAATTATACCTCATTTGACTGTGAATTAATTAAACAATGTTTGATTTTGATAAATATTGAGTACTAACTCTAGGTCAAGCACCATACCATGATATATCAGTGAACAAAACATTTCCTTTACCCCTCGAGAAATTCCATGTCAATTAAGAAAGACAAGAAAATAGGCAATCACAGTTATCATCTTATATAAGTTTTGGTAAGGAAAGGTTCCAGGTGATTTCAGCAACATGAGTTGCTGAGGGGGATTTTGTGATCTGCTTGAGAGAGGGGAAGAGGTGGAGGAGTTCCCAGGAAAGGGTTATAAGGAGGCTTTTGGGGGAAGACTTACTGAGAAGTGACATCTAATCCAGCAAAATAGAATGTTTTCTGTTACATGATCTTAGAGATGATCAAAGTATGGAGATACACTGTGTACAATCGGGACATCTTCTGAACTATGGTCTTCCTAAATAAAACAAAAATGAGATATGATGGGGAAACTCTTGCATTTTAAGTATCAAACATATGATCTAGACTGAGCATGTGTGTGTACCAGGTGTGCTGAACAAGCACAACTCCAGGTGTAAATAAAATAAAACTTTACTGCTGTGCTCTTTCCCCATTGTTCTACTTACCCTTTATTCAATGTGACTAACCTGTCCTTATCCCTGAATGAAACTGGGGCAGGGTCCTGTCTTTACAGCCTACTCTAAGGTAATCTAGAGTCCTAGTGTCATTTTAAGCCACAAACAGAGTCTCAGACCAGAAAGTAGAATGCCTGAAACCATAGAACAGTAGAATCTCCAAATGCAATTTACTGTCTCTCCACTGGAGCCAGCTTTGATCTGAACACCTGAAGCGGATGAAGAGGGGGCTCTGTGTCCTTGCTCATGTCTTCCCTAGCATTGGAAGTGCTACTTTGTTCCCTGTCCATGTGGACAGAGTGGGTGGAGGGAGAGGCATGGAGTAAGGGAATTTGCACACACTAGGTGGCTTCTCATTTTCTGGCCCAAGAAGATTTTGAAGTTCATTCTCTCTCTCTCTCCTTTTATTCATTCTTTAAAAAAATTGTTGTGCATTAAAACTTGCATGTATTTTAACTGCACAAATGCATGGGGTATAGCATAATAACTTGATACTTGCCTACAGTGTTCAGGGAAGTTAATACTTCCATCTCCTTGAACATTTAGAAATTTTTGTTTCACATGTATTACATGTTCTCTGTCATATTGGATGTTTTAAAAAGTCAACTGGAGCCAAGTACTGTAATCCAAGTACTTGGGAGGCTGAGACAGGAGGATTGCAGGTTCAAGGCCAGCCTCAGCAGCTTAGTAAGACCCTCTTTCAAAATAAAAAATTTAAAAGGGTGGAGGTGTAGCTCAGAGGTAGAGCTCCCCTAAGTTCAATCCCCAGTAACACACACACACACACACACACACACACACACACACACACACACTAGTGATTACTAGGGCTGGAAAAAAATGACAGGGATAGTGAGAGGTTGAGAAACAAATATCCTGAAACAGATAAAAAGAAAAGTTCTAGTGTTCTGTAGAGCACTGGGGGGACTACAGCTCACAATGAACTGTTACATATTTTATGAATAACTAGAAGGCTCCAAACAGGAAGTGAGGATGTAGAGATGAAAATGTTAATTACCCTGAGTTGATGGCATATTGTATTCATGTATTGACATACACTGACTCTCTTTGGAAAGAGTCAGAGCAGGCTCTTCGAAGGCTCCCTGTTACATCCCTCTTTCCCAGGTTCCTAACCCTGGTAGATACAGCTCTGTTTCAGGAAGGTGTTCCTTCCTGAGCCCCTGGGAATCTGGTGATATTGTCTAGACTTGTATTCAGGACAACTTGCTTTGCCTAAGTGAGTGCTTTGAGAGATCTAGATCACTTGCTTCCTGAAATACTCCCATAGCTCTGTCCTGGTGAGCTCTCGGGGAGCACTCTACTCTTTTTCAAAGTCTCTAGATATCAGGGTCTAAGTCGCCTCCCAGACCAAAGGCCTTTCATCTTTCTCTTTGAGTCTTCCCAATCACTAGAAAGACATTTCAAATTTCTCCAACTATCTTTTTCACTGGACAAAAGGGAAAGATAGGCAGCCCCATTCCCACCCCCCCACACTACATGTACACACATCCACACAGACATGAGTGTGCACATACACATACACATATGCATACACATGCACACAACCTTGGGATGTGGTAGAGGAGACTGGACTTCCACTCCAGTATTCTCTGAAGATGATCCCTTCATCAACTTCTCAATATCTCCCTCTTACCACACTGTGACTTAAAAAAAAAAAAGATCATGATCTCTTAAGGTACTCGAGTCTTGAAACTGATTTTTGAAATTTTGTTGGAAAATATGCATTTGAGGTCCATCTTCATACCTGAGTATCTGAGCTCTACTGTACTGGTGATTCAGTGATGCTAAAGAGAGTCTCATTTTATCTTCTCACCCTGTTACACGTGTCAAAGAGCTATGACTCACTTTATCTCTGTGACATGCAGTGTATCTCAGACAGGATTCAGTATCACCATCTTTAGCCATACCATACTCAGTGATATGTAAATTATATCTTAATAAAATTGTTCATGACGCCAACAACAAGCAACAGTTCAGTTTGCAATGTTTGTACTCCGCCCAGATCCTCTTAAATCCTTTCTTAGCCTCTTCTGTTTCCACACCTCTCCCCTGCAGTAGAACAGTATATTCGCAGCTCATTCTTTGGAGGCTTGTCCATGGGCTATGGAGCTGTTTTGCCCTGGGTACAGTTTAGAACCAGAACCTGAGATTTCCTCCCAGGGTAGTGGCTAACCAATTCTGTCAAACTGGGGATTATGAGAACCCAGCTGTCTTGCCTCTGGATAGGGCAATTCTAAGGTTCCACTTATACTCCAGAGTTCTCCATGGGCTCCAACTGCAGCTACCCCGTACAGACCTTTGCAGAGATGACAACCTTGCGTGGCTTCTCCATCTTGGTTCTACCTCCCTCACTCTCATTCTAAATGCTTCTCTAAGTCATCTCTTGCATGCGAACCCTTATCTTAGCATCAGCTTCCGAAGTCCTTGACAGGGAAACTTTTTCTGAAGAGGTTCAGTTAATGGTATGACCATTACCAAAGAGTTCAAACCAGAACTCTAGGAGATTTCTACTTCTCATCACCACCTTTAACTGCCCTTTACCCCACTGACCCTGTTAAAAAGCTACCCAGCTGTCATATATAATTCCTAAATATTTCATTAGTCTTCCTATTTCAACTCATTCCAGTAACAACCTCCATATTCTGGGCCTTAACCTGTGACTGAAGTCTCCTGGCCTCCCAGCCCATTCCTTGCCTTTCCCCAGTCCATCTTCTCCATAATGACCAGCTGAGAAAAATCTACATAATATGCAGAATGGTACGTGTCACTGCAATTCTCATAACTTTTTAATGAGATTCTAATAGCTATAAGATTAATGTCCAAATTTATTCTAACAAATGCTTGCTCTGGCTTTTATTTCTGTTTATCCCTTTGACCTCAATTCACTGTCTACTTTTGTATCCCAATAACTCCCAATGAGATTAAGTATACCATACACATCATTGTTGCATGCTTTGTTTCTGCCTCCCCAATTCTCCCTCTTCTTTTCAATCGATGATGTCTCCTATCAATTCTGCTACCCCATGCCATTAGTGCTACTAAAAATTACTGCTTATGCAAAATGGCACAGGCCCCCTCCCCTGTGAGGTAAGGAACCCAGCACTCAAAAAATTCCCAAGATGGACCCTAATACAAACAGCAGCACAGTCTCATATATGTTAAATGGTTCCAAAAAATGCAAGTGCTACAATAAATATGCACTTCCTCTTGAAAAAGACCTTAAACTTTCTTTTGGAAGTAGGTAGGGAGAGGGCTGCAGCCCGGGAGTGGTTGTGAGGTGGTGGATGGAGGGTTATGTTAGCTCAGAAAGAAAAGTTAAAGCACCAGATGTGGACGGGCGTGGCTCATAACACCTGCAGTGAACTGATTTAGCTTGTACAGGTTCGCGGTGCATGCACAGGTCTGCTTGGTTATTTTCATGTAGTCATTTCATCAGAGCACAGCTTTTCGTGCTCACCTCGGTGTTTCTCATGCACAAACAAATACTAAACTGTTATTATGCTCTAGTTATTCCCTAATGTATCAATCATGTTGGAACGAATTCAGATCTTCAAAACCAACCTTCAAATGACTATGCTTATCTTTCCAAAAGATGGAAGAAGGGTGGGGGGTGTGTAAAATGAGCCTGGAGCATCTTGCAGTCCCAGAAAGTAGGAAAGTTCTAGAAAAGAAAAAAATCACAATGATGAGGGTATGGCAAAGGGATATAGAAACCAACTGCAAGAGTTCTCAGCAGCCAAAGCTGGAACAATTTGAGCAAGAAAATAAGTAAAGTAGTATGAGATTGAAACTCAAAGTATAAAATAAATACCTATAAGCCTATGCTGACATAAATAAATGACTGAATAAATAAATAAGAAGGAATAGATAGTTCTCTTGTATAGAAGAATGGCAAGTAATTTAGGAAGATATCCCACCTGAAGGAGGGGGAGCATAACTCCCACTTCTTAAGTGTGAACTGTGCAATAGTGACTTTATCCCCAACAGTACAGCATGGAAAGGAACCCAGGTTTGGGGGTCAACTTTCCACTAGAGAAACTGAACAAGCACTACCTCAGCCAGATGACCAGGTGATCGAGGTCAACATTAGCAGGGAGGACCCATGTTGATTGCGTGGACCCTTGGTATGATGTTATGAAAATGGTATTTTAATTCTGTGTTAAATGGTTAAATGTTAAATGGTTCAGAAAAATGTAAGTGATATAATAAATATGCACTTCGCCTTGAAAACTCATAATCCTAAAATCTCATAATCCCAACCTAATCATAAGAAAAACATTAGACAAATCCCAGTCAAACAGTCTATAAAATACTTCAACAGTAACCTGAACACTTCAAGATCATCAAAAGCAAGCTGTAGCTCAGTGGTAGAGTGTCTGCTTAGCATGTGTGAGGCCTTGGGTTTGATCCCAGCACTACACACACACTTAGAAACTGTGAGATTTAGCCGGGCGTGGTGGCGCACGCTTGTAATCTCAGTACTTGGGAGGCTGAGACCAGAGGATCCGGGTTCGCAGCCAGCCTCAGCTACTTAGTGAGGCCCTCCGCAACTTTGTGAGACCCTGTTTCAAAATAAAGAATAAAAATTAGGGCTGGGGGTGTAGCTCGGAGGTAGAACGCCCCTGGGTTCAATCCCCAGTACCGCAAAAAAAAAAAGAAAAAGAAAAAATGAAACTGTGAGATTCAAGAGGAGCCTAGAGACATGATGACTTTATAGTGTGGCATCCTAGAAAGGATCTTGGAATAGAAAAAGAGCGTCATGTAAAAACTGGGAAAATTCTAAATAAATTATGGCCTTTAGTTAATGATAATCAATATTAGTTTGCTAATTAATAAATATGTCACAGTAACATAAGATATTAATAATAGGGGAAACATGGTGCAGGCTATATGGAAACTCTGTATACTCTCTTCCCATTATTTCTGTTGATACAAAGCTGTTCTAAAAAGCAAAGTTTTTTTTTAGGCTGGCGGAGGTAGCAATGCGTCTTCCACAAACTCCATCCCACAACCCATCCAAGCTATATCAGGTGGCTCCTGAGTTTGCAGATGATCACCTTTATCTGGACTCTACTCTCTCATTTATTCTACCACGTATAATCCCCCTCCTCCCCTCCCTCCAACGACAACATCATCTCCTTAAAGAAAGGAATAGCCGGGCGTGGTGGCGCACGCTTGTAATCCCAGTACTTTGGGAGGCGGAGACCGGAGGATCCGGGTTCTTGGCCAGCCTCAACTCTCTTGCTCTTTCTCTCTCTCTCTCTCTCTCTCTCTCTCTCTCTCTTCCTGTCTCTCTCTCTCTCTCTCTCTCTCTACTTAGTGAGGCCCTCCGCAGCTTCGTGAGACCCGGTTTCAAAATAAAGTATAAAAAATAGGGCC
>PVJS01008688.1:0-52419 GCA_004027185.1 Glis glis
GAGAGAGCGAGCTGAGGCTGGCTGCGAACCCGGATCCTCCGGTCTCTGCCTCCCAAAGTACTGGGATTACAAGCGTGCGCTACCACGCCCGGCTTAGGCTGATAGGTTTTTGTTGTTGTTGTTGTTGTTGTTGTTGTTGTTGTACCGGGGATTGAACCCAGGGGCGTTCTACCTCTGAGCTGCACTCCTGGCCCTATTTTTTATACTTTATTGTGAAACCGGGTCTCACGAAGTTGTGGAGGGCCTCACTAAGTAGCTGAGGCTGGCCGTGAACCCGGATCCTCCGGTCTCAGCCTCCCAAGTACTGGGATTACAAGCGTGCGCCACCACGCCCGGCCGGGGGGATAGTTTTAAAAATGGGAAATAATAACATAGCCATCTCATGTCTGAAGTGGTCATAAATGTCTGGCTATTAAAGAAATGAGCAATGCTATTAAGAACAAGGTAGAGAAATATGGATACATGAAATTTACCATTGATAAATATAAAACAAAACTGCAGAAATTTTTATTATTTAATATATAAAAATATAATTATTAGAAGCTTATTCCAAAATAGGAAAGATCTGATACAAATATGTAGTTCGTGTCTGAATTCCACTCTGTATGATGCCAAAGGAGGTGAACAGCTTATTCCCAAATGAAAAGGAAGAGCGGCCTCTGCATACAGCTTGAAAGCAATAAAGCCAAGCTTAGTAAAACAGTTTTAAGGTATCATCTAGAACTATTAAACTAGTAAGAAGCAAATTAAAATGATAAATTTCATGCTAACAGAACTGTGTGGGAAACAAGAACTTATACGTTGCTGGTGGCAATGATTTTGTGTAATTTCTTAAACAAACAATAAAACGATATGTATCAGAAGCTTCAGGAATGTTTGTATCTTCTGACATTTATTCCCCTTTAGGAAACTTATCTACAAGGAAGTAGGCAAACCAAAAATTAAGTAAATAAAAACATAATCTGTTTCATTCTGCAGAGAAAAGTGAAAAACTGGAAATGACCCAAGTGCCAAATAATAGAGGAATTTCTAAGCAAATTGTCTTTTAATAACATGTTGCGCCATTCCAAATGACACTGTGGGGACTTTCTTAACACGGGGGAATGTGAGTGTCAACATAGCTGAGCTACCATCTGAGATGCTGAATTTGAAATGTGATCTTTCTGTAACAGAGCCAAGAGAGATCACCCTTGGGATAAGAATTCTAATCTTTGGGACAATGCGCTATCTAGAACTTATTGTACAAGATGAAAACCACCTTATACGCAGGGCATGTCACTCACCAGACTGAAAAGTCTAAGGAACTCCCTGGTGAGGCTCGAAGCTTACCATTAGGATTTAATTGAGCCTCATGGACACCCTTGCAGGAAGCAGAGGGAAGGAGGATGCCTGGGCAGGCAGGACAGAAAGGGTCCGAGGCTGATCTCCAGCTTTATCAGAGACTACGTGCCTACTGAGGAGGAAGCAGCAACAGGCCATCTCAGAGGCCTCTGGACACTCTGAGCCAGGGAGGTGCCCTCAGGACACAGGAGTGGCAGACATTGGAGATGGACACATGGCAGAGTAAGGGTCCAATGTTGGGGAACTCTGTGCGGGCCCAGGATGCCTGAGAGCCCTGATCAGAACACACTTAAGGTGGGAGCAGCTGCAATTTATGTGTCCAACTGGTGCTCCAGATCAACAGGAAGATGAGCTCTTTTGCTTACCTGTATCCCAGACGGGTTTGCATTCTGACTCTACCACTTATCTGTGTGACCTCGGAAAAATCAGTTGGGCTTGTTGTATGACTCAGTTTCCTCCTGGGAAAAATGAGGGATAACAGTAGTACCTACCTCATAGGGTTGCTGTGAGGATATGACAGAGCAGGGAAGCACCTACGTTGGAACTCTCATCCACTACTGGGTCTTGTCATTATCAAACCTGCAGGTGTCATTACTGTATGCTCATGAAACAGGGTGACTCTGAGCACAGCCCGGAGATTCAGAGAGGGCTGGGTCAGGACACAGCATCAGGACTTTATGGCCAAGGGGTGCTATTGAAATTTTACTCAGACTCTTTATTTGGGAGGAGGGAGAAGGGAGGCTTTCAGGCCATTCACCCTAGAGATACCAAGCTGGTGGGAAGGCCAGATGTCCTGACCTTCTAGTCACAGATGGGATGCCAGGCAGGTATCTCCCTTGCCAGAGGCCTCCTCGCAGTCAGTTTGGGGCCTTGGATGGGGGCAGTTCCCTGTGAACTGGTTCTTATGAGGCAGGGCTGGTCCATATGGAGTCATGGGTCCACTGGGCATTAGACTGGGTGCCTCACAGACCCCCACTGTGCGGGAGGCAGGTCCAGGAACACACCCAAGAATTTAGGAAGTAGCTAATACTTTTTCTTTCTTGGTGATAGCTTGCCCATTGGCTGAGGATGGGTAATGTCAAAAATTAAGTCCTGGACCGGGTGTGGTGGCACATGCCTGTGGTCCCAGTACTTGGGAGGCTGAGACAGGAGGATTGCAAGTTTGAGGCTAGCCTCTGAAACTTAGTGAGACCCTGTTTCAAAATAAAAAATAAAGCCGGGCGTGGTGGCTCACGCTTGTAATCCCAGTACTTTGGGAGGCGGAGACCGGAGGATCCAGGTTCGCGGCCAGCCTCAGCTCTCTCTCTCTCTCTCTCTCTCTCTCTCTCTACTTAGTGAGGCCCTCTGCAACTTCGTGAGACCCGGTTTCAAAATAAAGTACAAAAAAAAATAGGGCCGGGGGTGTAGTGCAGAGGTAGAACGCCCCTGGGTTCAATCCCTGGTACCGCAAAAAAAAATAAATAAATAAAAATAAAAAATAAAAAGGGCTGGGGGTGCAGCTCAGAGGTAGAATGCCCCTGGGTTCAATCCCCAGTACAAAAAAAAAATTAAGTCTTGATGTGTTTGTGTGTTCCTGGGAATGATTATAGATTTGGTTGTTTGGCGGTGGGCAAGCAGGCCAGTGGAGAGGATGAGTGAAGGAGCCTGGGGGAGAGGGAGAAATGTCTCGGGCATTTGGGGGGAAGCTTTGCTGTGTGACATACCATGTAACCTTCTCTTCTATGTCCCTGAGAGAATTTCATTAAAGATTGACATGTACTTTATGGCCTTTTTCCCGAAGTTAGATTTAGATTTCTTTGGAATATTGTGCTGAAATGATCCTTAAGGCACAAGCAGTGGGAGTCCATTGATATGTCAACATTTAATCAAATAATAATTATTTAGTATGCACCGATTGTAGTCAAGGAACATCATTAGGAGATGGGGATGTAGAGGTAAATAAGGTACTGCCTTTGCCCTCACATTGCACAGTGTACTGGAGAGACAGGCAAATGTGCAAATAAAAGGCGGAAAAGATAAAGTGTGAGTACAGTGACGCTGTGGAGACAGAATCCTGCCTCCTGAGATGCCAGATCCAGTAACAGGAATTGAGCTGATATATAAATTGGACAGGGACCCTCCACTGCGTGGATGTCCTCTGCAGACGTCTCCTTGCGGAGCTCTACTGTACCCAGCCGGGTGCCGCTGGGTACCAGAGGCGGAGGCCTCTTATTCCAGCCCATTGCAGCTGGAATAAAGGCATGTCTCACCCACCTAAAGGCCTCATTTCTTTTTTGGATGGACCAGATTGAACCAGCAACTTCCCAGCCTTGGTGGGTTGCACAGCAGTTGGAAAGGATTGTCAAGGCCATCTTTTTTTTTTTTTTTTGGATATTGGGCATCGAACCCAGGAACATTCTACCGCTGAACTACACCCTTAGCCCATTTTTATTTTTAGTTTTTTCAAATGTATGTATGTATGTATTTAATTTTGGTACTAAGGATTGAACTCAGGTGTATTCTACCTTTTAGCTACACCCCTAGCCCCCCCTTTTTTGGCAGTACTGGGAATTGAACCCAGGGGCATTCTGCCTCCGAGCTATACCCCCCGCCCTATTTTTTTATTCTTTATTTTGAAACAGGGTCTCACCAAGTTGCGGAGGGCCTCACTAAGTAGCTGAGGCTGGCTGCAAACCTGTGATCCTCTGGTCTCAGCCTCCCAAGTACTGGGATTACAAGCGTGCACCACCATGCCGGGTACCCCCAGCCCTTTTTATTTTTGAAAAAGGTCTCACTAACTTGCTGAGGCTGGCCTCGAACCTGTGATCTTCTTGTCTCAGCCTCCCAAGTACTGGGATTACAGGTGTGAGCCACCTGCAAAGAGGTGAAGGGATTGTCCAAAGTCATACGCATTCACTCACTAAACAAACATTTATTGAACATCTGCTCTGAACCAGGTCCTGTCCTGGCTTTGAGGGGCTGTGAAGATGATCAAGGCAGAGTTCTTGCCCTCAGGGAGCTCACTGTGCGGGAGGGGAGACTTGGCATAAAAGACCTGGGTTGTCATCACATTGGGACCAGTTATTTAAACTTTTTAGGTTCAGGACCTTCCATGTAAATCATAAGAAGAGCAAAGATATTGTGAGGAGTGATAAAACATATACATTGATAATTGCTTGGTAACCTGTAAAGCCTGATAGAAATAAAAGGTATTATTGTAAGGAGGTATCAGAAAAATAAGACAAAGACTTAAGTAGCTTATGAGAAAGAGATAAATGGCATACAAGAGATCCAGGTGGAGGGACAGAAGAGATCAGCTTGCAGCCAGGGGATCAGGAAAGCTTCCTAGAGTGACAATTTAGGAGGCTGTGGTCAGACAGGAAGTAGATGTCACAAGTGGAGAGAGAGCCTAAGGAAGGACAGGGGGAGGAACATTGCAAGATGTGGACACAAGCGGCCCATTAGGCTAAACAGTAGATTGGGCCCCAATTGTGAAGGGGTTACCTGTGTCCTTTGTAGGTGACCTTGAGCCTCTGGGGGCTGAGGAAGGACTGCACTGTGGAGGTTGATACCTTGGTGGGGCTGATCCCAGCCTTTCCCTAAATACTCTGTGTGTGTGTGTGTGTGTGTGTGTGTGTGTGTGTGTGAGAGAGAGAGAGAGAGAGAGAGAGAGAGAGAGAGAGAGAGACTGGGAATTGAATCCAAGTCTTCTACCTTATTTAGCAGGTGTTCTACTTCTGAGCTACACCCCAGCTCTTTTTATTTTTAATTTTGAAACAGGGTCTTGCTAAATTACTGGGGTTGGCCTTGAACTTGTGATCCTCCTGTTTTAGCCTCCCAAGTACTGGGATTACAGGTGTGCACCATGGCACCCGGCCTCTTAAACCCGTCTTAATCCTTGGATTTTTCCTTGGCTTCCCTGCTACCTCCACCCTGAGAGGCTCCCCAGTTCCTCATTAAGGGGTCTGGAGGGGAACCCAGCTTGTGGGACTCCAGTCAGTGCTCCTTCCCCAGTGGGGCTACTTCAACACCAAGCTGGAGTTAGGAGCTGGACTTTCCCAATCTTTTTTTTTTTTTTTTGTCTTTAAAAAAAAATGCTGCTTAAGTTAAAAAAATTTTTTTTAATGAAAAAATTTCTCATCGTCAAACCATGCAAAGGATGAGGAGAATAGTCTCTGGGAGAGATAGTCTATCATTGTGAGCCAAAAAGCCAAATGCTGTTTAAAGTATGTTCTATTTGGACCTCTGCTGATATTGCCATATCAAATTACATTGTGCTGAAAAGCTGGTGGAGGATGTTTGCACTGGAACAAAAGGCTCTGTTCAGGGTTGGTTCCTGCTTAAAAAATAAAGAGGGAAATAATTGGTCTGGAAGTTGTATTCATCTTCTCTTTCAAGTCTACAGAGGTCAGCTGAGTGCCTTCTCTGCTGGCCCTGTGCAGGGAGCTGGGCAGGTCCTGTGCACAGAGTGTGGCCTGGTGGGGGCAGGGAGGTGTCGGATAAATTTTTCCACCTCAGAATTTCAACTGAATGCTGGGAATTGTGGTGCATGCCTGTAATCTCAGTACTTGGGAGGATGAGACAGGAAAATCACGGGTTTGACGACAGCCTCAGCAACTTAGTGAAACCCTTAGAAATTCAGCAAAACCCTATTGCAAAATAAAAAAATAAGGGGTTGGGGGTGTAGCTTAGAAGTAGAATGTCCCTGAATTCAATTCCCAGTAAAACACACACACACACACACATACACACACACACACACACACACACACACACACACAAATTTCAACTCTGAAATCAGAGTTACGACTTTTAAGGAAGATTCCAAAACCCATTTTAAACCTCTCTTCTGTGGATTCTTCCCTGATCATTAGTTAGAAGGACGCTTTATTTTTTCTTTCCCTTTTCCATCCTCTTTCCTCTAGATAGGGGTGGTCTTTTACTCTACATCTCTAGGGACATTCATATTTCAAATACTTTGTCCCACAATCCCCACCTTAGAATGTACTAGAAATGAAAATATTCTGATAGCCAAGCAATAACTTCTAAAATACCTCTGTGCTCCCCCAGATAATAGAAACAGCAAGCACTTGCATAGTGCCAATTTACAGAGAAGGAAACCGAGGGCTAAGGAGGTTAAGTGACTTACCTGGGGTTACTTTGGCCAGATCTTGTGGCCCAATTTTTGTCCTAGAAAATATGTTCCCCAGAATTGCCCATCATCTCTCTTCCACTCCCCAGATGTACATGGTTACTTTCCTGTCTGGTGGTGTCCAAAAGCTTTCTACATGTCTGTCTTTCATTCTCTCATGGATAGAAACGTTGTCATAGTCATATGCCTTTGAATGCTCCAGTGTACCTGCCTTGTATATAGAAGCTCATGATATGATTGTGGATTGGTTGACTAGCTCAGAAAAACATAGAAAGTTAAAGAATACAAAAAATATAAAAATTGCAATGATGTAGAAAAACATTTATAATTATGACATTAAGAAAAAGTAGACATAAAACTATACATACATTGTGATAGCAACATGCAAAAGCATAAGTGTACTATTAAAGTACTGTAAGGATATACAATAGGAAGTCAACAGTGGTTTTCCTGGAATGATGGGGCTAAGATTTTAATTTTTTTATTTATACCATTCTATATTTTCTTGTTTGCCTATAATCAGTGTGTGCTAATTTTATCAACAGAAAAAATAAATGTTTTAAAAGAAATCATCCATTTAAAGGAAATCGAAGCCGGGCATGGTGGCGCACACTTGTAATCCCAGTACTTTGGGAGGCGGAGACCAGAGGATCCGGGTTCGCAGCCAGCCTCAGCTCTCTCTCTCTCTCTCTCTCTCTCTCTCTACCTAGTGAGGCCCTCCGCAACTTCGTGAGACCCGGTTTCAAAATAAAATATAAAAAAATAGGGCCGGGGGCATAGCGCGGAGGTAGAACGCCCCTGGGTTCAATCCCCGGTACCACAAAAAAAAAAAAAAAAAGGAAATCGAGAATGCCGTAAGAAAGTCTGTCTGGTTGCAGGGTTGCCCTAGTGATTTGTGGTCTCCCTGCGGTTGGAACTGTGTGAGTGGAATTTGTGTATGGGACACTGTTGCTGCAATCTGATGGTGTGCATGTGGAGATGTATGTTTAAATGATTACTTATGAGCGAGGAAGCCAAAAAATGAAAAATCTCTCAAATAGTCTTTGGACTTTGGAGGAAACAGGTCCCAGATTAGAATCAGAGCTGGAAAAGGACCTTGGCGATCCTAAAATTGAGATCCTAAAATTGAATCTTTTCTTATAGATCAATATCTGATGCCTAGCATGTTCATGGCACTGATCTAGGTTAACCTAGACCAGGAAGGAAGAAAAGGTTGAAATCAGAAATGGAAATCCTACAAACCTGCAGTCTGAGCTGGGCATGGTGGTGCATGCCTGTAATCCCAGGATTTGGGAGGGTGAGACAGGGAGATCACAGGTTTGAGGCCAGCCTCAGCAATTTAGCGAGGCCCTCAGCAACTTAGTAAGACCCTGTTTCAAAGTAAAAAATAATATAGGACTGGAGGTGTAGCTTAAAGGTAGAGCACCCCTGGGTTCAATTCCTAGTACCACAAAAACAAAACAACCCCCAAAACAACCAGTGATCAACCAGCAACTGATTAGCAGTTTGTTCTATTGTTAAATTGCTTTGTATGTTTAAATCTTGCTTCAAGGTAACATTTTGTGGTCTTGTGGATGACTTCAGGAGAATCACAACTTCACATACAGAAAGAAAAGTGTTTAGGTCAACATTCTCACTGATGTAATAAAAAACAACTGACCACACAATTTAGAGGAAGGAAGATTTATTTGCTCACAGTTTTGGAAATTTCAGGGTTCAGTCCATGTCAGGCTGGGTCTGTGGAGCTCAGAGCATGGCGGCAGGGAGCAGAAAGAGGGAGAGAGCAAGGGCTCTGCTCTCACATCAGAGAGGTGACAGCAAGAGAGAGAGCAAGGGGAGGAGAGGCCATTTATAGTCCCAAGGCCACACCTCAGGGACCCCTCCTTGGCAACCAAACCCTGCCTCCAACATGGTGCCTGGTTTCCACGAGGGTTAGGGGGATGTTCTAAATCCAAACCATTACAAAAAGTTTTACATAATCTTTTTGCTGATTGTAAAAATATTATAAATGTATTATTAAAAATTGGAAAATGTAGTAAGAATAAATTTTAAAAACCCATAATTCTAACACTTAGCAGTAGTTTCTATGAGCATGATTGTTTTTTCTTGCAATTAGTGATTCCTTCTAATCTTTTCTATGTGTAAATATATGGCACATTGTATGTATGGTTGTTTTGTTTTTCTGTGGTACTGGGGATGATACCCAGGGGCATTCTACCTCTGAGCTACATCTCCAGCCCTATTTTATTTTATTTTATTTTTAATTTTTATTTTTTTGCGGTACCGGGGATTGAACGCAGGAGTGTGCTACCTCCGCGCTACACCCCCGGCCCTATTTTTTATACTTTATTTTGAAACCGGGTCTCATGAAGTTGCGGAGGGCCTCACTAGGTAGAGAGAGAGAGACAGGGAGAGAGAGAGAGAGAGAGAGAGAGAGAGAGTGAGCTGAGGCTGGCTGCGAACCCGGATCCTCCGGTCTCCGCCTCCCAAAGTACTGGGATTACAAGCGTGCACCACCACGCCCGGCCCTCCAGCCCTATTTTATTATTTTATTTTGAAACAGATCTCACTAAGTTGCAGAAGTCCTCACTAAGTTACTGAGGCTGGCCCCGAACCTGTGATCTCCTGTCTCTACAGGGCAAATGAACCCATTTTTTAGGAGATAAACTGCTGTGGGAAAAAAGATGAAAGGAGGGAGAACCTGTGGATGACAACAGGCTTAAAAGACATTGGCCAAGTGCAATGTATCAATAATATTTGGATCCATATTCAAATACACTCTATTAAAAATTGAAGACCATTAGAGAAATTGAAACACTAAGTTAGCCGGGTCACGCTTGTAATCCCAGTACTTAGTAGGGCTGAGACAGGAGGATGGCAGGTTCAAAGCCAGCCTCAGCTACTTAGTGAGGCTCTCAGAACCCTAGTGAGACCCTGTTTCCAAATAAATAAATAAATAAATAAATAAATAAATAAATAAATAAAATCGGTCTGGGGGTGTAGCTTAGAGGAAGAATGCCTCTGGGTTCAATCCTCAGTACCAAAACAAAACCAAAAACCAAAAAAAAAAAAAAAAAACCCCACTAAGTTAGATACTTGAAGACATAAGGGAATTGTCAATTTTTTCAGAAATGATGAGTATTGTGGTTATGCTTTTAAAAAATACACCTTTATTTTTTAAAGACACATACTAAAATGTTTTCACTCAAAAGGCTATATATAGAGTTTTATTCAACTAATGGGGGAGAGGCAGAGGGTAATGTGTGGGATATGGATGGGTCAAAAGTGGCCATAATTGTTGAAGCTTAGTGATGGGTATATGGGGATTCATTTTACTATCTCTTTACTTTGGTAAGTGTTTCATATTTTCCACAATTAAAAGCTAGAAAAAGGAAAAGGAAGCCAGCATCTCTGGTGGCCAACTGAGCTGTGGAGGAAAGAGCCCCAAATAAGACAGACCTCATAGCTCTCACACTTACTGGCTGTGTGTCCTTGGGCTGCTTACTGAACCTCTCTGAGTCTCAGAGTCCTCACTTCTAACACTAATTTTATAAAGCTTGTCTTGTGAGGCTGTTGTGGGGAGAAAATGTAATGCTATCTGGAAACTAAGGAACACTGGATATTTTTATTGTAAGGTGTAAGTAGAGCATTGGTTGAAGGGACAGGGAGAATGTGCACCCCTCTCCTCACAGAGTTAATTCTTCACGTTGTTCACTGATTGCTGGAGAGTGAGGCTTTCATAGGAGAATACTCTGATATACCATTTAAATTCCTTTGTCTCTCTTTTATTATATGTTTTTGAGTTGTTTTCTGGTGGTTGCCATGGACATTACCATCGGCATGTTAATTTGATAACAACCTAGTTAAATTCATATAATTTAATTTTGATAGTACACAAAAACTTTGCTCCCATATAGCTCTGTTCCTCCCATTTCTTCTTCTCCTCCTCCTCCTCCTCCTCCTCCTCTTTTTTCTTCTTTCTTTGGTGATATTGGGGATAAACCTAGAGTCTTGTGCATGTTAAACAGGTGTGTTATCACTGAGCTACAATCCAGTTTCTCTCCCCCTCCTATAAGCTATTATCACAAATTACATCTTTTTATTTTTTGCCCATTGGCATAAATTTATAATTATTGCTTTATGAATTTCCCTTCTAAATCAATACATCAGTAGGGTACATACACTTATACTATCTTTTATATTACCTTTGCATTTACCTTTACTGGCTCTTTATTTTTTCATGTGGATTCAAGTTACTATCTAGTGTATTTTCATTTTAGCCAGAAGGATCCCCTTGGTGTTTCTTTAGGACATATCTGCTTAGTGACAATCTCAATTTTTGCTTATCTGGGAATGTCTTAATTTCTCTTTTATTTCTGAAGGCTAGTTTTGCTGGATATAGAATTTTTGGGTGACTCTTTTTTTTTTCTTTCAGCACTTTAAATATGACATCTTATTGTCTCCTAGCCTTTAAAGTTTCTGTTGAAAAATGAACAGTTAAGCCGGGCGTGATGGCACACTCTTGTAATCCCAGTACTTGGGAGGCTGAGACTGGAGGATCCAGGTTCGCCGCCAGCCTCAGCTACTTAGTGAGGCCCTCCACAACTTAGTGAGACCCTGTTTCAAAATAAAGAATAAAAAATAGGGCTGAGGGTGTAGCTCAGAGATAGAATGCCCCTGGGTTCAATCCCCAGTACTGCCAAAAAAAAAAAACCAAATAAACAAAATAAAAAGAATAAAATAGGGCTGGGGGTGTAGCTCAAAGGTATAATGCCCCTGGGTTCAATCCCCAGTACTGTCAAAAAAAGAAAAATGAACTGTTATTTATTTATTTATTTTTGGTGCTGGGGATACAACCCAGTGGCATTCTACCTCTGAGCCACACCGTCAGTCCTTTTTATTTTTTATTTTGAGATAAGGTCTCACTAAGTTGCTGAGGTTGGCCATGAACCTGCGATCCTTCTGTCTCAGGCTCCCAAGAACTGGGATTACAGTATTTCTTCATACATTCTCTTTAGTTCTTTCCTTTCCTTCTTGGACTCCCATTATGCCTAGGTTGGTATGCTTGGTGGTATACCTCAGGTCCCTGTTAATATGTTCATTTTTCTTCATTCTTCATTATTTCTGTTCCTTAGACTCCAGTCTCCATTAACTTACCTTCAAGTTCACTGATTCTTTCTTCTGGCTGTTCAAATCTGCTATTGAGCCCCTCTGGTGAAAATCTCATTTCAGTTATTATACTTTTCAATTCCATAATTTCTATTATTTTTGGTTCTTTTTAAAGTAATTTCTCATTTTATTGATTTTCTCTATTTGGTGAAACATCGTGCTCATATTTCCCTTTAGTTTTTTAGATATATTTTCCTTTAGTCTTTGAATATATTCAAAATACAAAATTTAAAGTCTTTGTCTAGTAAGTTCAATGTCTGGGCTTCCTCAAGAAGTTTCTATGATTGCTTTTGTTCCTGTGTGGGGGGCATACTATTTTATATCTTTACATGTCTGCATTTTTTGTTGTTGAAAACTAGACAGAATACAGAGACTCTGGAAATCAGGTTTCTACCCTCCTCCTTAGGGTTTGTTGTTGCTGCTACTATTGAAAAACACTCAGAACATAGCACAGGCCTTGAGTAAAGTTACTTGTGAGCCTGAAGCCCTTCTCCTGGAGAGTAGACAGAGAGGACTTCCTGCATGTGGGTGTGGAGCCCATTTCAGGAAGACCAACATGGACTGAGCACCCACAGTGCACTCTGCTACGACTCCCCTGCAAGGCTCCACAGCTATCACGGACAGAGGGAGCACCCTGCTCCCGCCCACAGGGTCCTCTAGCCCTGCCTTCAGCCTCTCTCCTGGGAACTTCTAGAGCGTGTTGAGCCTGCAGATGTCACCCTCAATGATCCTGACACCGCCTTGCCCATGCATTCCCAGCCCAGGCCTGGACAACCTGCCCTAGAGATCTGGCTCACTGTGGGGGAGCAAATTTCTATCCTCTTCATCCAAGAAGGGCATGATCAGGCAAAATAAGATGATGCCAAAGACTGTTGCCAGCTGGAATGATCAATGCCCAGATACTACTTGGGTCAATAATTAACCAAGGGCTTCAGAGGGCCCCAAGGAATGGATAGGAAGCGAAGAAAAAGGTCACAAAGGATTCCAGCCAAAGGAAGCCCGAGAGAGGGGCTGATAATCAAGAGAGAGTTTTCCCAGAGTCCCAGGCAGTGGGCACAGTACCCAGAAGGGCCCCTCTTCTTTTCCTGGTGAATTTAGGGTCAGCAGAAGGGCCAAGAGAGCAGGTGTTTGTCATAGGCACCTGCCAGTCCAGACTACACAGTCTTTCTGAGGGGCAGAAAAAGACAATGCTGGTGCACACCTCTAATCTCAGTACTCGAGAGGCTGAGACAGTAGGAGCTCACGTCCCAGGCCAGCCTAAGCAACTTAGTGAGACCCTCAGCAACTTAGCAAGACCCTGTTTCAAAACTTAAAAAATAAAAATAATTTTAAAAAGGGGCATGGTGGTGCACTCTTGTAATTCCAGTACTTGGGAGACTGAGACAGGAGGATCGCAGGTTCAAAGCCAGCCTTGGCAACTTAGCGAGGCCCTCGCAACTTAGTGAGACCCTGTTTCCAAATAAGAAATAAAGTCGGGCTGGGGGTATAACTTGGAGGTAGAATGCCTCTGGGCTCAATCCCCAGTACTAAAAAAAAAAAAAAAAAAAAAGGAGAGGGAAATGCTAAGTCCCTGAGGACCAAGCTGTTCATTTATGTAAGAAGCATCTGTTAAATGCCTACTAGAGTGTGATGTTGTGATGAAAGTGTGGGGCTGGTATACAGCCAGACCTCAGTTCAAATCTAGGCTTTTCATAGAAACTTCTTGAGGAAGCCCTGACATTGAACTTACTAGACAAAGATTTTAAATTTTGCATTTTGAATATATTCAAAGGCTAAAGGAAAATATATCTAAAAAACCAAAAGGAAATATGAGCACGATATTTCACCAAATAGAGCTTGGCTGAGTTATTAAGCTTCTCTAAGCCTTAGTTTCTATGTCTGTCAAAGAGGTTATTAGCACTTAGCTCACAGGCCTGGCGAGATTGCATTTTTGCAGAGTGCCTCCCACGTCAGGTAATAAGTAAATAGTTTTCCATTCCACCTTGCCGGCAGCCTTGGAGAAGGAGGAGGAATAAACCATTTCTCACTGCTTGTCACCCTTCTATGGCTTCCTCTGCCTTCATCGTCCTGAAGGCCTGTACATCCCTGTATCCCTGGCTCGGGTCCCCTATTATAAGGTCTCACAGCACCTGTCCTTTCCTTTCCCATTCATATTTTATGACCAGATACTTATTTGTGTGATTGCTTGACTAATACCCACCGCCTCCACTGACTCTTAATTACCATTTGTCCTCAGTGTCTAGCAATAAATGAGGAAATCAATGAATGAATGAGGATGAGGCTCCTGCCTTTAGAGACCTCGCTAACTCAAGCACAAAAGACCTAAGCAGCAGAGTGGCCAGGGCAGGAGTCCAGGACCTCAGAGCAGGGCGGGGCCTGTGGACAGAGTGGCTGGAGTTCAATGTAGGGCTCTCACCTGCCCTCCCAGAGAATTCACCTGCAAACCCCCATACCTAGCCTTCTCATCACCCTAATCCATAACCTCTTTTTATCTTAAATTAAAAAATGCATTTACTTAGAAGCATTCAGAATGTCAACAAAGATGAAAAGAGATGGGAAATCTGCCATCTCTGCCTATACTGATATGACAAGAACCCACTTTAAATTCCTATGCCAATTTATAACCCATGGTAGGTACCAGGCCAGGTTAGCGGCTATTGAAATACCACCAGAACAGGGCTATCTGAAGTCTCATTCGCTGGTGTGTTAACTGTACAAAAAAGGACACAGCACAGCTTAAAAACAAATCTTACACAACCCATCATTTCAATTGTTTTCCTTAAAAGGAGTGAGTTGTGTACAGGGGGATTACATGCTTTATAGACAAAGAAAAAAAAAAGAAAAACTGCATTAGAATCAACTTATTCAGTATCTTCTTTTCATCTTTCTTTTTTTTTTTTGCGGTACTGGGGATTGAACCCAGGGGCATTCTACCTCTGAGCTACACCCCCAGCCCTATTTTTTATACTTTATTTTGAAACAGGGTCTCACTAAGTTGCGGAGGGCCTCACTAAGTAGCTGAGGCTGGCCACGAACCCGGATCCTCCGGTCTCAGCCTCCCAAGTACTGGGATTACAAGAGTGCGCCACCACGCCCGGCTCTTCTTTTCATCTTCATTTCCTCCTCCTCCTCCTCCTCTTCCATCTTTTTCTTGCTTTTTTTCCAGCATCGATGACTGCCTTCTTTGCTGCGTCAGGTTCCTTTAGCAGCAATATCCTTCAGCTCAGATCCTTGCTTTCATAAGGCTGCTTGTCACCTGCAGAGGTGTGATTCCACATCAGTTCTGGTTTCTTTGCAACATCACCAATGGATAAACTGGGATGCTTTCCTGAGATTTTGGGCTGGTACTCAGAACAGAACAAGAAGGCTGAAGAAGACCTACTGGGAGCACTGGGATTCTTGAACTTTTTTCTTGTTTCCGCTTCAGGAGGGACGGAGGTTTTTTATTTATCTTTCATAATGTTTGCCTTTGCCATGTCTCTGAATTTTCCTTTCTCTTTAGCAGACGTGGTCCACCCACCTCACTGAGCACTTTGCAGAAAACGCTGGGAAGCTGACAGAAACATCTTGGGCATCTCCCGGAAAGTTCGTACAAAGAATACTCATGATAGCATCTTGCCCTCGGCTTCGTAGGGTCTCCTGTGCCCATGTTTTTCCTTAGTTGTTTTTCCTCAGCGGGACACAGAGCCACTCAGAGCCCATCCTGCCCTCACTTGCCTGGGCACTGTCTCTACAGCACTCAAGACATGGCAGTGGCCGTTACCCACAGCCTCTCCTGAACCCCAGCCACTCTGTTATGGAGATAGGGTTATGGGGATCAGCCTGCCGGCTTTCCTGTGGCCCCAGACTAGAAACCTGGCCACAGTGGCCACAGCCTCCACAGGGGGAGGGTGCGAGCCACTCCACTGTGGAGCTTTCCAGGCTGGCACGGCTGCTCCCAGCAGTCCCAGCATCCAGGGCTGCAAAGCCTGGCCACCCCCTCCCCCTCCAGAGACTGAAAAGGAAAACTCAGGGACAAAAGTGCAGCTCTGGCAGAGGGGGCCCTCTCTGGGGCAGAGGATGGGTGCTCTCTGGGAAATGAGGCCTCTTTTCCCAGGAATGCCTAGCCACTCCTCCCACAAGATGACTTTAGTGTCTTGTTCAAGGGGTCCTCGGACACCCACCAGGCCTGGTCCAGACCCCAGTGCCCCCACCAACCAACCCCTTCCTTGCTAAGGCCCACAGTCTGCATGAGGTTAACCTCAGGCTGCTTCCTGGTTGCCTCTGATTCACTTTCCTGCCTCTGGCCGGATAGGGGTTTAGAGGTTTGGCTGGGCCCTTCTGCTTATATACTCCACGCCAGAGTTCCTGACCCAGCCTGCTAACCAGCACCCGCCCTCTGCAATACAACCCAGGGCCTCTCTCCCCTCTGCCTCCTGCCGGCCCCTCCCTCCACCAGAAATCCTTTGCCGCATGGTATTGAAATCCTTGTCTCCAGGAGAGGACCAACCTAGGCCACTTTCTTTGGAAAACAGCCAGGTCCCGGCAGCATCCCGTTCCCAGTGCTTGCCTAGAGCGGATCTACTTGGCCGGGGTACTACTGACTGGGGTAGCATCAGAGCACATTGTATTTAGTGGCAGCTCTTTGGAGCCCACAGGTGTTTTTGGTTTGTCACTTCATTTCAACTTCAGTCCAGGAATACATGGTGTGTACTTTTAATTTTGTTTTTGTTTTTGTTTTTGGTACTGGGGGTTGAACCCAGGGGCATTCTAACTTCGAGTTATATCCCCGCCCCCACTTCTGTGTGTGTGTGTGTGTGTGTGTGTGTGTGTGTGTGATACTGGGGATTGAACCCAGGGACATTCTACCTCTGAGCTACACCCCCAGTTCTTCTAATTTTTTGTTTTAAGACAGGGTCTCGCTAGGTTACTAAGATTCTCGCTACTTGTAGAGGCTGTCCTTTAACCTTTGATCCTCCTGTCTTGGCCTCCCTAGTACTGGGATTACTGTACTGGGAAGCTGGATTACGTCCAGCTTTGTACTCTTTTTTTTTTTTTTTGCGGTACCGGGGATTAAACCCAGGGGCGTTCTACCTCTGAGCTACACCCCTGGCCCTATTTTTTTTATACTTTATTTTGAAACCGGGTCTCACGAAGTTGTGGAGGGCCTCACTAAGTAGAGAGAGAGAGAGAGAGAGAGAGAGAGAGAGAGAGAGAGGGAGAGAGAGGGAGAGAGCTGAGGCTGGCCGCAAACCCGGATCCTCCGGTCTCCGCCTCCCAAAGTACTGGGATTACAAGCATGCGCCACCACGCCCGGCTCAGCTTTGTACTCTTAATGTAGTTCTACAGATGAGAAAACACCTGAGGCCCAGTGAGCTTAAAGGCTTATTCAAGGTTGCACATCTAGGCAGTAAGACATCCAAAAGGACCTAAGTTCTCTTGTTCTGAATTCAAAGTGAACAGTACTCTATAACTATGGCACTTCCCAAGCAGCCCTGCAGCAGGTCAGACCCAGGAAAAGACCTGCGGAGCATCTCTGGCCTTTCTGAGGCTTTTGGAAAGGCAGGCAGAGGGGTTTTGTTTTGTTTTTGTTTGTTTTCCCCTAATCCTTGCTTAAGGCTTTGAAATATACATTCCATTTACCACAACCCTGTGATCAAGTAGGGCTCTAACTCATCTCCATCAGAGGCGGGCGAGACCCCTCTGATGAAATACCTCCTCTGCTTAGTCACTGAACTATAGTTATTAGATATTCATTTAATTGGCTAATACCAGTAAGGCCCTAGAAAAGGCCACCGATTAAATCTGGTCAGAATTTGCATGACCATGCCTTTATTCATGCATTCAGTATTAACCTTTATCTTTTTTTCAATACTGGGGATTGCACCCAGGAACATTCTACCTCTGAGCTACACTCCCAGCCCTATTTTATTTTTTATTTTGAAACAAGATCTCACTAAGTTGCTGAGGCTGGCCTCCAACCTGCAATCCTTCTGTCTCAGCCTCCCAAGTACTGGGATTACAGGTGTAAACTACCTGCCTGACCAGTATTAACCATTTGACTCACATTTATTGAGTAACTACTGTGTGCTAATACTCTTGGGCACTGGGATATATGAGGGGAGACACAGCAGTTTCTGCCACAGTCCACCCACGATCTGGTGGGGCAGATGAACAAATAAAGAGAACTAAGGGACTAAGCCTGGGTGTGCCTCAGGGACTGAATTGGGCTGGGAAGCCTTCTCAGAGGAGGCTTTTTTGAGTTGGGCCTTGAAGGAGGAAATGTAAGTTTCTTCAAAACTTTTTCTGAGGGGTTTTGGATAGAAAGGGAAGAACTGGCTTAAGGGAAATGGTGAGGGACAGGGTAGAGAAGGCCAGCAGACAGAAAGGGGTGCTTGAGACTTCCTGAGTTCTGGGTGTGTTTGATCGGTGCTGGTCCTGGTCCTATAATCTTGGTCTCCCAAGTTGGACCCAGTCTTTTGCTCCGTCCTTTAGAATTTCTGTGATGGTGCAAATGTGGTGTTTCTGTGCTGTCCAACATGGCAGCCACACGTTGCTATAAAGCCTTGAAAAGTGGCTAGTGTAGCCGAGGAGCTGAATGCTAAATTTTATTTCATTTTAATGAATCTAAACTTAGTCACCATATCTGACAGTTGGATCACATTCAAACGACTTGAGATGTCTTTTTTTTTTTTTTTTGCTGTACCGGGGATTGAACCCAGGGGCGTTCTACCTCCGCGCTACACCCCCGGCCCTATTTTTTTATACTTTATTTTGAGACCGGGTCTCATGAAGTTGCGGAGGGCCTCACTAGGTAGAGAGAGAAAGAGAGAGAGAGAGAGACAGACAGGGAGGGAGAGAGAGAGAGAGAGAGAGCTGAGGCTGGCCGCGAACCCGGATCCTCCGGTCTCCGCCTTCCAAAGTACTGGGATTACAAGCATGCACCACCACGCCTGGCTCTTGAGATGTCTTTAAAATTGATGCAGGATGCCTGAGCCTTACCCTCGACATCCTGATTTTGTTGATCTGGGTTGGGTCTTGGGTATTAGTATATTTGGAAACCTGGGTGATTCTCTGGTAAACCAGGGTTGAGAACCCCTGATCTCAAATTTTGTACATGAAACTCTCACGGTTAGGGAGGCCCCTCTTGTCTCAGCTTTACCTGGCTGTGTTTGGGCCATGCTGGGCCTCCTACAACCCCTTCCCCTGTCCCCAAGGCCACATCCTTGGCCTCCCCTCCACTTTGGCCGGTAAGTTCAGGCCTTATAACACCGACACTGTTGGTCTCACCCACTTCCCAGCCTGTAGATAGTGCTCATTCACCTCAGTGGCCTGCTTAGGACCTGGCCGGCTCCCTTTCCCCTGGACAGCAGGGTTCAAGGGACCAGGAGCCTCCTCCCCTCAGGCCTCTGGGGCCCTTGGACAGAGCCCAACCAGCCATTTTCCCAGGCTGGGCTGGAGCCGGGGCCAGTGGCCAGGCCTGAGGTTTGGCTGCTTTCTGCCCATTTTCCTATAAAATAGATATGCAGATGGATATGTTTGGGACAGCAACTGTACAGGCAGTAACAACACTGAAACTTGGAGAGAGCCCACCTTCCCTGTGTACCTTGGAGAAAGATTTCTGAGCAGTTCTGGCCTGCCCCGACTTTTGCCACCCATACCCCAAAAGCAACGCTTCTCATGACCCAACACATGGCAGCTTGTGCACTTCTTTTATTATTAAATATATAAGCAGATCCCAATTTTTAAATAGATATTTAAATGACCTTATATAAAATAATTCACCACTTCCAAGTATAAAAATGCAATCTCACAGTTCGTGAGCCAATGTCCCCTCTGGGTTCCTGTGCAGGTAGCCGGGGGTCGGGGATACCCAGAGGTGGCTCTGGGGCTCCTCCCACTCCGGTGTCACCAAGCGCCCACAAAGAACTTCTGCAGTGGGTTGGATTTTTTGTTTTACTTTTAAAATACTATGATGTTTAAGGTAGAGCTGTAGGGGAGGAATGCCTTTTTTTTTCTGTTTTTCCTTCCATTTTTAAATACGTGTTTTCTGGCATGGAATACGGAGTCTGTGACTAGAAGGATGAGTCCCAGAAAGTTCTCCGCTGCACCTCGTTCAGCTGTGAGCATCAGGACAGGGGTGGCAGGGCCTGCAGTCCCTCCCTCTTTGGGGGCATGTAGGGAAGGTCATGCACCTGGCAGCCAGCCAGGGAGGGCAGGATCTCTCAGTGGAGGGTCCAGGGTGGCAGGAAAGGAGGGGCACAGCAGCATAAAGGGCCAAGGGGTAACTGACAGCCCTGACACCCCACTGCCCAGGTCTCAGAACCAGGCCAGGGGCTGACCCAGGAAGCAGAGTCCTTGGAGTGGAATTGAAAGCAGATACATGGATCGTCTGGGCCCTCTCTAGCCCTGGCTTGCCAGGCTGGAGATTGGAGGGGGGAGCTGGAGGGTATCACTGCCTACTGGTGGGGGGAAAGAAGGGCCAGAAGAGGATGGGAGCTGAGAGCCATGCAGAAGGGGCTCCAGCCCTGCCCCGGGGCTCAGGCCCTAGGCACCTGCAGGCTGCAGGGGAAGGAGACTGGGCTAAGGGGTCTTGGTACAGACACCACCCCACCCTCAATGGTATACCTGCATTTCCAAGACCCATTTTAGATCTCTCCCTGTAGCCTCTCTCTCTGTCTCTGCCTCCTCTCCCTGACTCCCTCCCACTAGTCAGTTCCTTCTTGGGAATGTCAAAGTGCAAGATGCAGGAGCAACACAGCCTAAAGACCTGCTCTGGCTGGAGGCCCAGGCAGTTCCCCCACCCAACTCTGCTCCACCCTGGGGAGTTAAAGGCCGGGTCAGAAGAAGGTCAGGGCTTAGGGACTCCCTCAGTCAGCAGGTGAGGCCAGCTCAGTGTGGGAAGCTGGGGAGAGGCAGGACGGGAGGGAGGACCTTCTGACGGACGGACGGATGGGGCAGGCTGTTCAGCAGGCAGGTTCAGTATTCACAGTGCAATGGCTTCCTTTATGAGGGGAGCCTCTGCTGGCCTCTGGCCTCTGGGAGAAGCTCTGGCAGGGGCTTGAGGGAGGAGGAGCAGAGGCCAGAGGCCTGATCTCCCTCTAGATATCAGGAGCCAGGTCAGGCAGGTCCTGAGGGCAGGGCTGGCCTCCCCTCGCTGCCTAGCAACCAGCAGACCAGCAGAGGGCATGTAGGCAAGTAGAGGGTGGAGACCCCTCGCAGCTGTCATCAGGAACAGCCAGAGGCCTCCTCTTCCTATCTTTTGGCTTGCACACCTTTCCAGGAAATCAGGCCACTGTCCCCACCCTGTGATTCTCAGGTTCTTCTTTGGAGGCAGGTCTGTGCCTACAGATGTTGGGATCCTTTGGCGCCAGATGGGTCCTCTGGGCACAGGGCTCTTCTGCTCCTTGGTGCCCACCCTGGTCTCCCACATGCCACAGGTGGGTGGGTCCCTGGCCCAGGTGCTGGCTTGGAGAGGAGTAAAGAAGGTGTAGCCCTGAGGGAGAGGGTCCTGAGCTGGCTTGCCAGCCTTCCTTCAGCGTGTGGAGCCTCCAGGGCCCACAATAAATAGCGGCAGGGGCAGGGGGTGTCCTCCAGCCTTCTCTCAGTCAGTCGAGGGTCTGAGGGTGGAGGCAGAGGGGCCCCAGCCTGGCTGCTCTGGTCCAGTCCTGGCAGCAGGCCACATTCCCAGGAGGATGGCTGGGGAGGGTGGTGGTAGAGGCTCCATAATGTCTCCTCCCATGGAAAGATAGTCCTGTGTGCCCAGCTGTAGGGGAGAGAAGGTAGGCCTGTCAGCTGAGTGGGAGAATGAGGAGGGTCGCTGAGGATGTGGCTGGGGGAAGTGTGGCATTCCTGTGGGCAGGACATCTTCCCATCCCTTCCCTCACCCTCCCAGACACCCCAGACACCGCAGAGGGACAAAGTGGCATTCCCTGGCAGCAGCCCAAGCCTCTGACCAGACTGCCCTCACCTCCCATCTCTTCCTGGGAAACCAGGGACCACAGGGGAGGTCACAGGGCTGGGATGGAGGAGGGGGTCATTGCTCAAGCAGAGGGGCCCAATGGGGTGGGAGAAGAAGGCTCTCAAGGGTCCCTAGTCTCTTCCTCAGGCAAGATTGTCTAGCTGACCTTGGTCCTATGGACCAAGGCTGCCTGTGAACTCTATAAAGAACAACTTCACTTCCCTCACACACCATCCATCAGAGAGGATCCTCGCAGATGATATTTGGGCAAAGGTAACTGAAGAGGAAGAACTTGGGCCAGAGGGGCAAGTCTAGAGGTGGGGCCGGGATGAGTAAACATTCGTGAACCCCAGGGCAACTTGGCCTCCTCCTGGATGGGCGGAGGGACTTGCCTCCTGCATCATCCATGGGAGCCAGGGCCCTGTCCTCTACTCGTCCCACCCCCATCCTTGTCCCCTTGTCCGGCATCCACAGAACGCTTTGTTCCCAGAGCAGAAATCCCCTGGATTCCATCCAACAGTTTGACTTTGGACCCCATGAGGCGCCTCCCTCCCTTCTGTCCATGGCCCTACTGGGCAAGCCTGAGATGGGCAAGGAGAGAAGATGGGACTGACAGCCTCTGGCTCCCAGCCCATTCCCATGCTCTAGAGGGGAAAGAAGGGGGAACTGTATCTTGAACATGAGCCATGCTGGTACAGCCAGGACTAGGAGGGAGGAAGGACCAAGAGAGCATGCTCCGGATGCCCCATCTCTGGCTCCCTGCGCCTGCGCGGCTGCCGTCTGTGTTCTCTGCAGCTGTTCTCTGCAGGTGCCTCTGTGTTTCTCACTCTCATTGCCGTCTTCAGAGCGGCAGGTAGTGTGGGCATCTGCACCCAGTTTCTCAGAGGCTCCTAGGGCCTGGAATGGAGACCATGTGGGCCTCAATGTGGCTTCTGCCGGGGGTTCCCTCTCCAAGTGAAATCTTGAGGGGAGGAAGAGGAAAGCTTGGACAGGCCTGAGAGTAGGCAGGCAAGGAAAGAAGATCGGGGTGCTCAAGGGGTCAGGGCAGAGGGCCAAGACCACGGGGGCAGGTGACTCATGGGAGGTGGTGCAGCACCGAGCCACAAAAATCCCCAGGGACCTCCATCCTCTGCTTACCAGTCCCAAGTGGGCCTGGGTCCTTCTGATAGCCCTGCCAGCGCCCCTGCTGACCCACTCATCCATCTCTGCCCATGTTGGACGAGAGGGACCCCGGGACTCCACATATGTGGTTACTGCTTATTCTTTTGGACGTGAGTTTCCCTCGTTAGGGACATTTGCCAGATGCCCTCTCTGTAGGAGGGGCTGTCACCTACACATGGGAAAGCCCCGAGGCACTCACTTGGATCTGGTAAGGGGCGAGACTGGAAATGTGAATGGTCCCCCAGCTAGTCAGCCAGCCTGGCAGTCAGTCAGTGAATCAGCCAGCTCCCTAACCAATAACTAGCTGGTTAGGCAGTTATCAGTAGTCAGTTGGTTAGTCAGAGTCACCCTACCAGTGGGTCAGTCAGATTTGATTAATTAACTGGTTAATTGGTCAGCCAGAGGCTGGTCAGTTAGAGACAGCCAGCCAGGGTCAGTGGGTGAGCCAGCCCAAAGCCAGCCCAAAGCCAGCCTGTCAGCATTTATTGAAATTTTCGCAAGTATGGAGAGGCCCTCTCTGCTCTAGAACCCAGATGGGAAAAGAAACGCAAAAAAGTGGAAGACAGTCCCTGCCCTCCAGGGGCTTACAATCTTAGCTGTGCAGAATATACATACACACATAAAATAAAAAATTTAAATGTATAAAACAACATCCAAACAGGTGCAAATTGTTATAGTATTAACCAGATACAAATGAGCAGAAGACTCTGAACTAAAAGAGCAACCAGAGAGGCATGGAGACAGTTGGGAAGGCTTCCTGATGGCCGATCATGGGCTCAGCATCAGGAGGAATAATATTGGTCACATGTTTATCAATAGCATGGGCAAGGATGACAGAAGGCACTCATCAATGTGCAGGGGACACAACTGGGAGGGCAAGGAAGATGACAGCATTAGGAGTTGAAACACAGCCAGTAGGCTCGGGAGATGGGCAGAAACCAACCAGGCATTCTTTGGGGGGGGTTGTTTGTTTGGGTACTGGGGATTGAACCCAGGGGCATTCTACCTCTGAGCTACATAGCCAGACCTTTTTTCATTTTTTATTTTGAAACAGGGTCTCGCTAGGTTGCTGAGGCTGGCCTTGAACCTTCGATCCTCCTGTCTCTGCCTCCCAAGTAGTGGGAATACAGGCATGTGCCCCCACTCCGCTAACAAGGCAATTTTAAACAAGGATGAGTATAAACTCCTGCGCTTGGGTTAAAAAAGTTAAGTTGTCCAGGTATGGGCTGGAGAAGGTCTGCTGGACCTCTAGAAGGAAATGGAACAAGGAGTTTTTAAGAGACCACATGCTCGACATATGACACTGGTATGATGCAGTTGTTAAAAACTAATGCGATCTTAATCTGCACGAGTAGATCAAGGAAGGTAACAGTCCCACTGTACTCTGAGCTGGTCAGACAACATCTGGAGTACTGTGTCCAGGGCTGGGCGCCACATTTTCAGAGGGACAGTGACAAACGAGTGTGTCCAGGATGGTGAGGGGTCTGAAAACCATATCATATAAGGAATGTTTGAGGGACTTGGCCATACTTAGTATAAAGAATTATTTTTCTTTTTTTGTACTGGGGATTGAACCCAGGGGTATTCTACCTTTGAGCCACACCCCCAGCCCTTTCTTATTTATTTTTATTATTATTATTATTATTGTGGTACTGGGATTTAACCCAGGGGCATTCTACCTCTGAGCTACACCTTTAGCCCAATTTTTTTATTCTTTATTTTGAAACAGGGCCTCACTAAGTAGCTGAGGCTGGCTGTGAACCTGTGATCCTCCTGTCTCAGCCTCCCAAGCGTGTGCCAACCACACCCAGCTTATTTTTTATTTTGAAACAGGTTCTTGCTAAGTGGTTGAAGGTCTCGTTAAATTGCTGAGGCTGGCCTCGAACCTGCAATCCTATCTCAGCCTCCCATTGTACTGGGCTTACAGGCATGTACTGCCATGCCCAGCTGCATAGAGAATTCTTAAAGGGGAGAGAGATGAGTGACTTTAAATATTTGAAGGCTTCATGAGAAGAGGATGAAGAACCAGTGATGAGTAAGCAGGGAAGGCAATTTTGCCCTGTGCCAGTAAGGCCTTTCTCCCAGTGTTCTCTGAAGATGGCCATGACCACAGCAAGTCAGGGAGCTTGCCTGGAACTGGGAGGGAGTGACAGGAAGCTGGCTAACTACCTGTTGGGGATGCAGAAAGGGTGGCCCCTTGGGGTGGGACACTGGGCCAAGGGATCTCTGAGAGCCCTTCCAAGACTCAGGTTCTATGACATCATGATTCGGAAAGCAGGGAGGTAGAAATGACCTTGGCCAAGGAGGAGGGCCAAATGGGCCAGAGTCTGGCAAGAGGTGGCTGCTGGAGGGGCCTGGAAGCCAAGCTGAGAATGCTGGGTTTGAAGTGGCTGACCACACAGAGCTACTGACAACTCCCCAGCAGTGTAAAGACCTTATACAAGCCCCAGCTGGGGAAGGGGATTTGGGTTGCTTTGGGAGCCAAGGTGCCAGGTAGCAGTACCAGCCTCAGGTGGAGTGGAGGGGATGGAGGGGCAGGGGGAGACCTGAGGCCCTGGCGGGGAGAGGGTCGGCTGGACCTGGTGAGGACTGGATGACAGAGGGGAGGGAGTCAAGTGTGCCGGCCTCAGGGGAGTTGGTGGTGACAGCAACAGGTGAGGGTGACCAGAGAGGGGTGGAGAGAGATCAGAATTAGAATCTTACCTTAGAATTCCCTCTACACTGGCAGTTCCACCTGTCTGTCCTCATCCTGGGTCAGGGGGCTGTGGGCAGAGCACAGGGCTGGCATAAGACTTCGGCAGGAGCAGGGGAGTGAGGGGACCCCCTAGGTTCACCCCCAATCCTGCATATGTGCTCTAGTCTCTCCCTGCAGATTTAGAAGACCCAGAACTGCCTGGCTCTAGGAAGCAATCAGAAACAAGACCAAATATCTAGGAAAGAAGAAAGGCCTTCCCCCTCTCCACACCCATCCTGCACTGTAGCTCTACTTCCTTAGAGCAAGTGGGACAAGATACCCCCCAATCTAGAGGGGACACAGATCCAAAGCCAGGCCTCCCGGTGCCTCCCAGAGCCCTGCCCAACCCTCTCACCTGCCTTCTGGCTGCCTCATGGGAGAATCCAATGTCTGAGGTTCTTGATGGCTCTGGGAACAGGAAAGAGCAGGCTCACTGAGGAGCTGGGGGAGGGGGAGGATGGCAACCCCATGTCCAGGCAGGGCTGTCCCAGGCATTAATGAGATTTGCAAGAATCCTCCCAGCTACCCAAAGGTGGGGATCATCCAGAGGGCCAGGAGAGACTCTGGAGGCCTCTCTGCTTGCCCTCCCATGCAGGCCGCCTCCTACAGTCTTCATACCCTAGGCTCTGCAGAGCTCCTTCTTGCCCCTCCTGCCTGCTTGTCATCTGCTGTCAACCCAAAAATCTCCTCTCCGACCCCCTCTGCTCCAACCCTTTCTGACCTCGTGGCCAGAGCTTTCCCGATTCTTGAAGCCACCCTGTTTCCGCCTTCCATCCTCAGTGCTCAATCATCCCCCACCCCCATCTCTCAGCTTTCAACCTGCATCTGCACCCAGCCTCTGCCCTGCCCTCATGAGATCTCTCTGCTTACGGGGATCTCCTTACCCTTCGCCTCCACCTGTAGAACAGGAGGCCACCAACAGCCAGCAAGACCAGGATGATGCTGGGTACCAGCAGGTGGAAGACAAACGCAGGGAGCTGGGGGTCCACGGGTCCCACGTGCCTCTCATGGCCTGCGTCAGTCAAAGGGACGGAGTTAAAACGGGCCAGGGGTCCAGCTGCCCCCTCGCTTGCTGCTCCTCCTTCCAGCTCTGCGGGGCTCCTCCGGTCCCTGGTGCTCCTCTTGCCCTCCAGATCCCCAGAGGGCAGCACAATGTCCCTGGAGTGGCTTCTGGTAAGCCGTGGTTGAGCAGAGAGGATGGCAGGGTTGCCGAAGCCTTGGGAGTGCAGCGATGAGGTCTGGGGAGAGCTTGGCTCCTGGTGGTCTGTGGGCAGGGTCGATGAATGATCTGTTTTCTTGGGGGTGTGATTCTGGGCCTGGCCAGTGGGTCTCTTGGGGTCTACCTTGGGCAAGGGGGTACCAACTATATCCATTGGCTGGTGGTCCTCTGTTGATACAGGTTGCAGAGAAGATACTAAGAGGCTGTCGCTGGGCCTGGTGGTCTCTGCCTGGACACTGCCCCCTCCTGGCCCGGAGGGGAAAAGCTCTGCCCCTTGCGATCCAGGGTCTTCACTAGCCTCTCCAGAGGCCTCTTCTAGGGCCCAGTTAGAGCCCAGTGCAGAGTCAAGAATATCTTCCAGCCCGTGAATGGGGGCCCCTGCAGAGGGGTGAGGCTGTGCTGGATCTCCAGTGGGGCTGTCCTGGAGGCCTGGAGTCTCTGGTGTCTCAAGGCTCTGGCAGGTGCTCCTGGGTGGTCGTTGCTTGGCACTGCCCGGGTCCACTGTGCGCAGGGGCTGCTTGCTGGGCACAAGGGAGCTGCCCTCTGTCGCCTCAGAGTCAGCCCAGCTCAAGCCAGCCATAGGGGCCATGGAGGGGGCGAGGGGCTGCTGAGGGGAGACAGAGGCCAGGTCACTGCTAGGGGTGGCTTTGGGGTACAGGCAGTTGCAATCAGGCTTGGTCACCACATCTGAAAGAACCACAGAGGGGGGAAAGACAGGGAGGAGATAGAGTCACCAGCCTCCAGCACAGCTCCCCCAGAGGGGTTAAGAGGGGGATACAGGTCTGGGGGTCCCTCATCTCCTAACTCAGCCCTGGAGCTGAGGAGAGGACAGGACTGGAGCAGATGCTCATGACACAGGGCTCAGGCAGGGAAGGTATCACATGCAGAGAGCAAAGAGCAGGGTGGAGAGGACCGAGGACAGCTGTCCTGGGGTTCCAGCCAGCCAGAGGCCAAGCCATGGGCGAGCAGCAGCCAGGCCAGGAGGCTGCACAGTGGCCTCCCAAACTAACACGAGACACTCTGAAGCCCCCAAGACACCGGTTTCATCCACAGCCACAGGCAGAACAGGTGGGGGTGAAACATGGCCAGAGTTTGAGGCCTTGGGATTGAAGCAACGAGAGTGGACTTGGCCATTGGCAGGTTGCAGGGCCTGAGCCCTGCGTTGGGGAGTAAGGTTGAACGTAGGAGGGCACACGTGGCACAGGACGCAGAGATGAAGACACGCAGGGCACACAGGTATGCAGCCGAGCCAACAATGGGAGACTTTGATGTTCAGACTTCAAATCCAGCCTCGTCCCTTGAGGGGACACCCAAGGCATTCTGGGGACTTCTGAAGCCAAGGTATCCTGGTGATTCGTAGCAGGGCTCCTGGAGCAAGGGCCCTGATTCCCAGATGGGGTGTCTGCTCTCTCCATTGAACCCCCATATGTTCAGCCAGCCTGCAGAGCCTGGGGAAGCCTCCATGCCAACAGGGCTTTCTGAGAGGGGTCCCCTTTCCACTCCCTAACCTCACAACCGCCAGCACCAGCCTTCCTGTTGCTCTCACATGCAGACATACATGGGTGTACATGCACACACATGTCAGGAAAGACATGTGCCTAGGACCCCCAGGTACACGAAGCCACGTGTGTACATGAAAGAAGCACATCTACATACACAGAAACACAGGCAGCAGCCAGGCTGCCTCGCGGGCTCCTTCCAGCCGCTATCTCGCCTTCCACCCACCCACCCACTTGCTGGCTCCTTCCCCGCTTACCTTGGCTGGAGCACTTAGCGAAGCTCTTGTTGCAGTTCTTGCTGAAAATATTCCAGTCCTTTTCAAGGAGATTCTTTGTTTCATTAAAGACATTCTTGATCTTCTCCAGCAACTGGAGGGGAGTCTCATAGAAGGTTCGGACACAAGCCTGGAAGGAGAGCAGGTCCCCTTTGGTGAGCAGGACAGTTGGTCTCACGTCACTAGCATGCTTATTAAATTCCCTCGGCCTTCCCCACATTGGTCTTCTTCTTCTCTTTTATTTCCTCCCTCCCCGCTCCTCTGCTTTGCAGCAGAATCAGTCCTGAGGTTGTGAGATAAGTCATTTAGTCACAAATCCATCCAATACATACTTCTGTGACAGGGATATGATAATTACCTGGACATCTGGCAACAAAAAAGAGAGAAGCAGCTCCTGGCTGAGCTGAACTGCTGAGTCCAGCAGGAGCACTAGCACTAAACACATTGTTAGAAGAGCAATATGAAGATGTAACAAAAGGGAACTAAGTGAGGGTTCTAGGAGAACAACCCTAAGGGACCAACTAAAAGATGAGCAAGAATTAACCAAGAAAGGAGGTGGGGTTGGGGAGAACTGCCCAGGCAGTGAGCACAGATTGTGCAAAGGTCCTGAGGAAGCAGGAAGTGAAAGAAGTAGCTGCAGCACTGCCATCCAGGAGAAAAGTGGCAAGAGCCATAACTGGGGAAGGGCCAGCCAGGGCCAGGACCTGCAGGGCCTTGTTGACCAGGTCAAGAACTTTTCATTTTACTCATAGAGTAAAAGGAGAACCCGGGGGGAGGTGGGCAGTGGCATGATAAGACTTGAATTTTAGACAAATCATCTTGCTATGGTGTGGAGGATGGAACAGGGCAGCCATGGGGCTGAGGGTCCTTGGCTGGTGCTGGCATGTCTTGGAGGGAGGGCTGAGAATGTTCCAGGGCATCTGCTGTGCTGCTCCCTTCTCCTGGCTCCTGGGCCCAGGCTCCCACACCCACTGGAGAGCTGAGAAGCTTTACCTTCCTGGGTTCTCTCCCACCTCTCCAGCGTTCCTTCGCTAAATGCTGGGAGTCCCCAGGGCTCAGTCCCAGGCCTGCTGCTCCTTTTGCACCAGGCCATGCCACGCGTGCCCACCTAGGGCCACTTCCACCGAGGGCCTATTTACACTGAGCTACACACAGAGGAACTGTGGACTTCCCTAGGCTATGAAGTCCTTGAGGGCATCTCTGTATCCCACTGGCCTGTGCACAGTAGACCCATAATAAATACCTACCAGATAAATACATGAATGAGAAGACCTGGACTCAGCTCCATCGCTCACCAGAGAAATGACAATGGCTAGATGAACCATCCGGCTCAGACTCTATCCTTTCCTCATCTGTGGTCAGAACAGCTGCTGGGAGGAAGGTGAGCTGGCTGCTCTCACTTGCCTCTCTCCTCACATACCAGTCTCCCTCACACCTTACTTCATAGAGAAAACAAGAACCTCAGCCAGGAGCCCGAGGCCTGACTTGTCTCAGCAAAGGGCCTGCTCCTCGGGAGCTCAGAATCCCTTCTGCTGTCACAGCTGACTCTTGCAGGGGCTAGCTCCCCTGGCCAGTGGCTCCCTCCCTCCCAGGGTCACCCGAGGAACTCACTGTCTGTTCTGTGGGTGGAAGGGTGTTTACCCAAGTGGGCCCGAGGACCTTCTGTCTCACCCATGGGTGGAGCCTCTTTTGAAAATGCAGATTCCGGGCCCATGCTTGGACTCTGAAGCAGACTCTCTAAGGGTGCATGCTGGGACTCTCCCTCCCTTCCGTCCTTGGGATTGAACCCAGGGGCATTCTAACTCTGAGTAACACCCCCAGACTCCTTTTTTGTTTTTTTATTTTGAAATAGGTTCTCACTAAGTTGCTGAGGCTGGCCTCAAATGTGATCCTCCTGTCTCGGTCTCCGAAGTACTGGGATTGCAGGTGTGTACCACCAGGCCTGGCTCTGGGACTCCAAATTGTGCACAAGCTCCCCAAGTGATTAACAGGAACCTTGATGCTGGAAACCTGCAGATCTAGTGCCTCTCATTAAAGAATGTTTCCTCCGTCAACCATGTGCGTCCTCCAGCTACATCATTTTTTCTGCCCCCTTTTAGGGCAAAGTTCTTCCGTAATGTTGATGCTACTTTCTTGCGTTCTCTTCACCTAGACCTGTTTCCAACTGCCCAGCAGATACGTTTCAGCCCTTATCTTGCTTGCCTTCTCAGCCCCGTTTGTAAAGTCAACTGTCCCTTCCATCTTGAAACCCTGAGACACGGCCCTCTGCTGGTTCTCCTTCCACCTCTTAAACCACTCCTGGCCAGACACCCCCTCCTCAGCTTGACCTTTGAATGCTGGAGTTCCTGGGCCTGTTTCTCTTCTCACAGTGGGCAATGCTGTGGCTCCATGGATGACCTCCATGCCATGCTTCTTACGTCTGTGTATTGCTAGTCACACTCAAGACCCAGACCTCCAGCTGCCCGCTCAGCACCTCTACTCGGCATTTCACAAGCATCTCCATCCCGATGTGTTGCAAACTGAACTCAGCTCTTCCCTCAAACCTGCTCTGCCCACTGATGGTCCCCATTTTAGCACTGTTGACATATCCAGGTGCTCAAGACTCTTCCCTTCCTTCGGCCCCCACGTCCCCTGCATGAGCCAAGTCCTGTCTGCCCCAAGCCCACTGGAACACGTCCACTCACCTCCACCTTCTCTGTAACATCCTGATGTAAGCCGCCACCACCTCTGGCCTGGACCTGAGTCTCTTGCTGCCTTCCTGGCCTCTTTCTTGCTCCCTATAGCCCACTGTCCATACAGCAACCAGGACAGTCTTATAGCATAAGTGAGATTAAGACACTTGCCTGTTCACAATGGCTTCCCCCACAGTTCAGACAAAACCCACATCTTTGACAATCCCACATCTTTGACACTCCAAATGGCCTGGTTCTTACTCTCTCTCCTCCCTCTCCCTCACTTCTCATGCCTTGGCTGTGCTAACCACACTTGGGGTCCCTGAATGTGTACCATTCCCTGTTCTGGAATGTTTTATAGCCTTATTACATTTTTTTGTGTGTGTCTGTGGTACTGGGGATGGAACTGAGGGGCATTCTACCTCTGAGGTACACCCCCAACCATATTTTATTTTGAAACAGGATCTCACTAAGTTGCTGAGGGCCTTACTAAGTTGCTGAGGCTGTCCTCAAACCTGAAATCCTCCTGTCTCAGCCTCCCAAGTACTAGGATTACAAGCGTGCACCACCACATCCTGCTCAGCCTTACTGCTTTCTAATTCTTGCTTATCTATTATGGTTTAGATCTAGAATGTCCCCCCCAAGCCCCTCCCACAAAAACACTCATGTGTTAGGCAATGCAGCAATGTTCAGAAGTGAAATAATTGAATCATGAGAGCTCTAACCTCACCAGTGAGTTATTCCATTGATGGGTTAATAATTTGGATTGATTACTGGGTAGTAACTGTAGGCAAGTGGAATGGGACTGGAAGAAGTAGGTCACTGGGCGGGGGGGCATGGCCTTGGGGACTATGTCCTTGGCCCCCTCCTCTTGCTTTCTCTCTCTGCTTCCCAGCTGCCATGAGCTGGGCAGTTTTCCTCCACTACACCTTGCTGCCATGATGTTTCTGCCTTGGAGCCAGCCAACCATGGACTGAACTTCTGAAACCATGAGCCAAATAAACCTTTCTTCCTATAAGTTGTTCTTGTCATGAATTTTGGTCACAGTGACAAAGAGCCAACTAACATATTATCTTTGGAGCGCCAATTAATAATTTCTTACTCAGGAGTCTTTGTCCTGTCTTCTGCACTCCCGTTTAAGGCAGAGTTCCCTGTTGCTCTCTGGGAGTCCTGTGGCTCTCATTCACAGCTCCTCGCTCACCTCCTTCAGGTCTTCCCTTCTCTGGTTTACTCTTCTCCAATGCACTTATCACCATCCTCTGCACTGCATATTTTACTTGTACATTTTGTTGATTGTCTCATCCTTCCCTTCAAATGTAATCTCCCTGATTGTGGGGGTTTTTGTCTATTTTGACCACAGCTGTTTCCTGCTGTCCACAATAAACCTGGTACACAATGGGCACTGGATAACTATTTGTTGAATGAGTGAACAGTCTTTCTGGTTTGTAATTATATTCGCTTGTGCTGTTGTTTACCAGCCGCCCGCCTCACTTGACCATAGGCTTTGTGAGAGTGGGAACCGTTCATTTCTTGCTCCAAGTACATCATCAAGGCCCAGCACTGTGCCTCCTTGCCTTGCAAGTCCTTAGTAAAGGTTTGTGGAATGAATAAACGAAGGGGAGAGTGAGTGAGCAATGAGTGGAGGTCACAAATGCACCTTGCTACCTCCACAGCTGCCCTCTGCCCCGACTCAATGAGGCCAGCTCCAGGACCCTCCTACCTTGTCATGCTCTTCATAATCCTTGGTGAAGCAGCTCTTTAGCCTCAAAGAGAGTTCTTGGAGCCGCAAGGTGGCATTGGCATTGGGGGTGTGGTCTTTGAAGCGCATGGTGTCCTCCATTATGTCTTGCACCAGGAGGAATGCCTTCTTGAGGTAGCACACAGGATCTTCCTGAAAAGCAGGAACTGGTTGCTTATGGTCTGGCCAATGTGGTCTGGGAAGTTAGGCTTTGTATCAGAGGCCGCTGCCATCCCAGGCAGATGGAGGGCTGCAGCCTGCTCCTCCCTAGCACTTCCTTCTCTCTCTTTGGGACCTGGCACTACTGGGGGCTGGGCTAGAGTGAGGGAAATGTGGATTCTGATTAGAGAGGTCTTTGGATCTCTGGAATATGAGGCTTTAATTAGAATGGATATGCATATGGAGGGTGGGCTCCAGGGACATCCCCCTTCTCTCTCTTACTATCAGCTTGCTTTCAGAGCAGCCCTTTGCCTTATGGCCCCCTTGAATCCTCCCAGACATAGGGGTACTGAAGACTACTTCATGGTCCAAAGGATAACTCTGTGTTTTGTCTTCCTAAGCAGATGGTGGTTGCCTTGATAGAAACTGTACTTTAGCTCTGGATCCCTAGCACTTGGTCTAGGTAGGTGTGTGTTATGGTTTGAGTGAGGGAGTGAATGAATGAAACACTTGAGGCTATTCTTTGGACCACGATGTGGTCTCTAGTTTGTTTTGTTGCTGGCGATTGAACCCAGGTACATTCTACCCCTGAATTTATTTTTAAAAATAAATTTATATTTTTAAATTTTGAAACAGTGTCTCACTAAGTTGCTGAGAGCCTTGCTAAGCTGCTGATCCTCCTGTCTCAGCCTCCCAAGTACTGCGATTACAGCTGTGCGCCACCATGCCCAGCTGGTCTCTCGTTTTAATAGAGGTGAACATGGGTCTGGTGAGTGGGAGCTCAGAGATGGAAGCAACTTCTGAGCAGATGGCTGTTCTGTGTAAGGCACAAAGATGAACAGTGTGATGCTAGAGTTGAGGGGTGGTCCTTGGAGAAGTGGGACAGGCTTGAGGAACAGCTTGGGCAAAGGCTTGGAGGCAGGAAGGAGCAGGGAAGGGAAAGAGGAATGGGATTGCGTACTGGAGACACCTGCTAGACAGCTTGGGCTTCCTCTGGTAGTGATGCCCCGCCCCCCCACAGGTTTTGGGGAAGGAAGTGAAGGCAGCAGGTTGGGGTTTCAGAAAGCTCCCCTTAGTGTCAAGTTGAGGGCTGTGCTAGAATCTGGGAGGCCTGTTAGGAGACTCCTGAAATTGTCCTAGTGACTGATGGGTGGGAGAGTGGGGCAGACCAGGGAGCTGCAGGGAGGCAGAACCAGCCTCACTTGGTGGCTGGTTGGGTATGGAGTCGGAAAACTGGCTGGACTCCTCCCTGGCAGCTGGTCGTCTGGTGAATGGAGGTGACATAATTTTGCAAAGCATGATATTTGGAAGAAGTGTGTCAGTTTGCCTTTGGCCCTAGAAATAACATGCCTGGGCTCACGTCAGGCCTCTACCACTTACTGGCTATGCTCTTTGAACCTTGCTGTAGATAATCAGCAATATTTGTGGGCCACATAGTGGTACTGTTAGGACTAACTTGGCAAAGTGCTTGGCACACAGGAATCACTTTTATGTGCCAACCAGGAGAAGGGAACAGCAGGGGACTTGAGCCCTGGACCCTGCCAATCCCTGGTTTCTGGCATCCTAGACTTGAGCACCTCATCCTGTCCAGTCCTAGGATTTAGGATGCCTTCATGTTCCCACACGCATCCCACCCTGGGGGGAGCACACGGGCCGGCACGTGGGCCTTGAGATTGTCACTACTCACCAACTGTTCCCGGTCTACGAACTCAAAGGCAATCTGGCACGAGGTCTCCATTTGACTGTCGATCTGTAAGACAAAAGCAGGCCAGTGGTTGCCGCAGATCTATAGCTCAGCTGAACTGGCCTCCGGATGGGGGGACCTTAGTTTCTGGATGGATCAGGGTTTGAACTTTATCCACCTCCCCACCAACTACACCTGGAAAGACAGCATCAAGGCTAGGGGAAGACCTATGCCTTCCACATGTCCAGAGGAGGGTTCTAGAAGAGAAAACAGTTGCCTCCTTCTACCTCCCACCCTATGAAATTACAGGTGCCAATTTGTAATAAGGAAGAACTATCTATAGGAGAATATAAGATATATGGAGGTAGTGAGCGCCCTGTCATGGTAAAAATTCAAACAGAAGCTAGCCAAGCTCTGGGAATTCAGGATCTGCAGGGGTCAGGGCTAGAGGCCCCTAAAGTTCCCATTAACCCCCAGGGCAAGGGTCTGTGTTCTACGCCTCATGGCACACTGTGGCCCTTGGTCTATCTTGGATTGCGGTAGCAGTTACACACAGGAGGAGCAGTGGAGGGGAAAAAAAGGCAGGAGGCCCAACCTACAGGTCCCAAGTTCAGGGCCCTGGTCTTAGCCAGTGATGCCCCACCCTGCCTGGCTGGCCAGAGGGATGGAGCAGGGACGGGAGCCATCACAACAACCTGACTCTACTCGGCTGGACTATGTTTGGCATTGTTGGTGATTCTGTTGGCCAGATGAGAATGAAACCCGAGCTCCTTCGTGGTCCAGATGAGCAGGTCATCCCAGCCTCAGAGGCGAGAAGCCAGGAAAGGGAGGTGAGGGCTGGGAGTAAGGCAGGAACCTCCCCAACAAATCTGGGTGAGGCCTCTAGTGCCAGACTGGCAGCAGCATATCTGAGAGTCCAGGAGGAGCTGGAGGTGACATCTGGACCTAGCAGGCACCCTGGACTGTCTTCCCTGAGGATCCATTCCCTGAGAAGGAACAGGCCTGAGGAAGCCTTTTAGAATCCACAGTGGACATCCCTGGCCATCATGAACCCAGGCCACCAGCTGGAAACCCACCCTCCTCACTGCCTGCCGGGGAGTCAGACAGGGCTTCGGGGTTGGGGGACCCGAGGTCCAGGCCTTGGAAAGGTCAGCGAGAGGAGCAGCAGGGGAGCCAGATAGCCCTATTTCCTGCAATTTCTCTCTTTGACTGTGGATCGTGCCTCAGTTTCCCCAGGGGGAGAAGGCATGGGCATGCACTCACCAGCTGCTGCAGGAACTGCAGGTGTCCGTTCCCAATCATGTGGCTACAGTGCTCCGACACCTCCTCGGCAATGCTCCTGCTCACCAGGAGACAGACCAGCAGCAGCCAGGGGCCCAGCCATGACTGTGACAGAGAGGATGTCATTTCTCTCCAGCTTTCACCTCCCCACCCACCCCCATGCCCTGCTGAAGACAAGGAAACAAGGTCTTGTACCTATGCTCCGGGCTCTGCCTCACACCTCACAGACGTGGCACCCCCAGTTCAGATTTCCTATCATCCTCGACACAAACTTACTCTCCTTTGATAACCACCCAAATGTCATCCTCTCCAAGAACCCTTCCCAGATTAACCCAGGCCAAGCCTAACTACAATCACACTTCTAATGACGACACAGATGGTGTGCCCAGCAGTCCAAATTCTGACAGCATAGGAAACCCAAAGGCAGGGTTTGCATCTGTGCATTATTGTTCTATTCCTGCAACATCAACCCAAGCCCAGCATCTTGTGAGTTGCTCTCGAGTTCATGTTCATGCCCCAGCTTCCAGACTGCAAGCCAGAGACATTTCCCCTGGGTGTAGGCCTTTCCCCCACCTGGTTCCATGCAGGTCTGGCTCTGCCACCTGAAAAGCCAGGGGCCGAAACTTAGTTTCACTGGCAACTCATCCTGTGCCAGAGACCACCTGAAGCTCTGGGCACATGTTTCACGAAGAGCCCAGCTGAGTAGTCAGAGGCAGCAGTGCCAACTCTGGGCCATCCCTGGCTGGCATCTGCCTATCAGTCCCATCAGGCGCTGCATCCAGCCAGTCAGTTCTTATCATAGCAGGGCAATCTTTCAGCACCCACCTGCCCCAGGAACTGCTCAGTCCCAGAGAGACGGCACTGGATCCTGACACCCCGTCTTTGTCCTTCCTTCCTCTTCTCTCCCTCCTCATTCCTATCCCTGGTCCTGGGGCTCCCTTTCTCAGGCCAGAAGCAGAGGATCCTTGGGCTTTCCTTTCCCGGCTTAAGGCTGCCTCTTAGGAGCTCCTGAGCCTCCTGGCAGCTGATACCCCCAGATTCAGGGAAATGCTGGCAGGGTGGGGTAAGGGCTGGCACTTTCCTGGGCTCTGGGCTTTGCCCCAGTAATCCAGATGATGAGACAAATACTGCAAATAAGTAGCACATTGGAAAAACATGGGGAGGCTATGAAACAGCCCACAACAACACGCCGATTTATATCTGAATGCCCAAAGCCTTGCCAGTCCTTACCAGGGAGAAAAGGCATCTCTGGCTGGGCTACCAGGGAAGCCACAGGGAGGAGGGACCTTAATGAGGCCTTAAAAGGTGGGGAGAAGTCCATAGGAGAGGGAGCGGGGTGGAGAGGTATAGGGTGGCCCGATGCCCTCATTCACACAGGGCTGGTGAGGGTCCTGGCCTGACCTGAGAGGGGGGACAGTCGTGGGCTGGGGGGCACTTCAGGCTCTGTCGGGCAGTCAGGGAGGTAGCCCTGTGTGGGAACAGCTGCCCAGACCCTCGGGAACCTCAGGCACAGGACCTGGTAGAGGAAACCGGGCCTTGCAGAGGTGACTCAGCCCCAGGCTGGGGGAACACTGAGGCTCTGAGCACCCCATGTACATGGTATGGAGGAAAGGGCCCCTGGGGAAGGGGATGGTCAGGAAGACAACCTCGCCCCCGGCACTTCAAGACACCGATGTTTAAGGACAGCAAGGTGAGGGCAATGCTGAGCCCCCAGGGCTGCCTGGCTGTTTACAGCCACATATGGGAGACTGACTATGAAGATGGCCAAAGGGGGCCACCCCTGGACCCGGGTGCCAGGGCTGCCACAGAGGAGGATCCAGGCGGGCGCCCAAGGGTTAATGCTCTAGCATGCATTTGGCTGGGCAGGCTCTCCCCCACTTCCTTCTTCCTCCCACCCACCACCTCAGCCTCTGCCTGTGGGAGCAGCCCTCGGAAGGAATCTCTGCTGCAGCCTGAGATGCCGGGCATCTCAGCACAGCTGTCCGACCTCAACCACCATCACCCCCTCCCATTTTCCCCTGTCACAAGGTCTCCAGAGAGACCTAGTGGCTGGGCCGTGGGGCCGGCCCTGTCTAAACCTGGCCACTTTCCTTTCCACCCGCATTTGCCCCCTCTTTCCTCCTGTCCTCCCCTCCCATCCCTGTCCCTTCTGTCTGCCTTGTTGCCTACGGTTTAATCTCCGTCCTCTCCCCTCCAACCCTATCTCCAGCTTCCTACCGGTCGATCTGCCCTCCTTCCATCTCAACCCACCTGCCGCCCTCTCTTCTGCTCACCAAATACCCTTTTGCTCCTTTCCCCCTAGGTGCCTCCTCCCATCCTCCTCTGGGGCTCCTCCAAATCAAACCCATTATGCCACCGCTCATTGTTCATTACCAGTTACACTGCATACTTTCTTTTCCTTTTTTTTTTTTTTTGGTACTGGGATTGAACCCAGAGGTGTTCTATCTCCCAGTACACCCACAGCTCCATTTCATTTTTTTAAATGTTGAAACAGGGTCTCACTAAGTTGCTGAGGGTCTCACTAAGTTGTGGAGGCTAGCCTGGAACCTGTGATCCTCTTGTCTCAGCCTCTCAAATACTAGGATTACAGATGTGCATCACCATACCCGGCTCCCACCCTGCACTTTCTGGGAGCCACAGCTACTGCCGCTATTGGGGCAGGGCATCCTCTATGCAGTCCTGAGCAGCTCCTGTCCCCCAACTCTGCAACCCCAAACCCTCCTTCCACCTTCCTTCAACCAACATGAAGCCCAGGAGCCCCCGCCCCCAAGCGCATTAAGCCAGATTCTGCAAAAAATGGGATTCAGGGCAAACCCATGCAGCTCTGCAGCCGGGTCCCCTCAAACAGCCACCTAAGTCCCCAGCATCTCCTGCCTGTGGGCTGGAACAAGTAGTGGCTTGCCCATCTCCTTCCCTCTGCCAACAGGTTGCTCAGCGCAGGCCCTAGCATTCCAAATCTGGATGCCCCTGAACTTTTCCCATTCGGAAGCGCCCACCGTCCACTAGGACCTGGAAGCACGTGCGTGGCTGGAGGAAGATGCCCACTGGGGACAGTGCCACACACGGCGCCAGGCCACTGCCTGGAGAGAGGCAGGGCGTGCCGGCTGATACGGGCCTCCATCCGTGGCTGGAAACCCCTCTCTCCTGCCAGTGTGTGGCTCAGTGTTTCCCTCCGTGCAATGGGGTGCAGCTTTCCCATTCTCAGGAAAGCGTTGCAGCCCCAAGAACAGCTGCAGGGCTGCCATCTGCCTCAGCCCGAGAGCCGCCGGGGACCCAGGGAAGTCGGTGCGCAAAGCGGGTTGCAAACTGGAACCCGCGACCTCGGCGGGAGCGCCCGGGCCGCCGGCGCGCCGGGGCTGTCTGCTCCGCGGGGCCGCGCCGGGCCGCCCGCCGCGAGCCCTCCGCCCAGCCCGGCCGCCCCGCCACCGCCGCCGCTTACCGTGGGAGGGCAGCGCCCGGCGGCGCCCCGCGCGGTCATACGGGCAGCTGGGTCCCGGCCGGGCGCGTCGGCCGCCCTCGCTCGCCTGCTCGCTCGCTGGCCGCCGCAGAGTCCGCGCCCCGGCCGAGGGCCGCGCCGCTGTCTCGGGGTGCAGAGAGCGCGGCGGCGGCGCAGAGAGGACCCCGGCAAACTTTCACTTTCTCCCGGCCGAGAGTCGCTGGCCAGCCCTCGGCACAGCCTTTTAAGCGGGCGGGCTCCGTGGGGCATGTGGTTTATGGGAAATCACCCTGGCCAGGCGCCAGATGCACACACACACACACACACACACCACGCACTGACACACACACACACACACACACACACACACACACACGAACACCCGCGCGCGCGCGCGCACACACACACACACACACACACACCCCAGAGGCCCACGGAGCCGCCTCCCCTCCCCCAGCCCGCCGGCTGGCCGGCTCCGGCTCCGCTCGCTCGTCTTCCCAGTCGCGCCGTTTTCAGTGCTCCGCAGCCTTCAGCAAAGTATGCGGGCTCCGCCGCCCTCCCCACCCCGCCCTTCCCCAAGCCCTCCCCAGACACGGCTTTTCCTTCCACGCTGCCCAGGCGAGGATCCGGTGCAATTACCCTCTTTCTAATACTGATCCCCAGGGACTTTCCCTCTAGGCCTGAAAATCCCCAAATCTGAGCAGGAAACAGAGGAGGGACAGTCACTGGGAAGGGAGGGCAAACGGGGAAGGAAGACTGCCCACCCTCCCCACCCCCTGCAGCAAGCTGCCACCCCTCCAGGGTCCCGGGACAGCAGGCTTGGCGGCAGTCCCTCCTTCACCATGTTAGCGCCCCGAATAAGCCCTTTCTGGGGCAGGGTACAAGCTCCGAGGCCACTTACCTGGCCAGGAGAGGAGGGACCATGTCCTGTGAAGCAGGCTTCGAGGTTTGGCCTCCGGTGCCAGGAGCCACTTGACCCAGGATGATGTAAATGCTGACTGGGACCAGTGCTCCCTCCTGGTGGCCAAACCCAGCTCAGATTGGAAAGGCTGTGCACCTGGGCCTTGATTTCCCTTGATGCTTTTGGAAATGCGTTGACTGAGATGATGAATCACATTTTGTCTCAACATGAGAATGAATGTAAATGAATCTATTAGGATGAGCCTGTTAATTATAAAGCCAACACCAGGAGCTTTTTCTTTCTTCAATTCATTATGCTTCAGTGTGGGCAGAGTGAGGCTGCCCACCCCATCCCCTGGGAAATACATGACCTGTAGCTTGATGTTGAAGATGCATCTCTCCTCACTTGCCTTACACATCCCGTGCATCATCCCCAAGCAATAATTTTATACCTGCATGCCTTTGCTCAGACTGGTCCCTCTACTTGGAAGGTTCCTTTACCCAGTTGTTCTTAAGGCAAACTCCTCATCCTTTAAGGCTAAAATCACATCTCGTCCTCCTCCAGCAAAGCCTTCTGTGAGTCCCCAGGCAGGTCAGTGGCTTCTTTTTCCTGTGTTCCCACTGCACTTGGCTAATTTCTCCATGGTGGCCCTGATACGTTGTCAGCCAAACATCCTTCACATTATTTTAAAAAGTATTTAAGCCGGGCGTGGTGGCGCACGCTTGTAATCCCAGTACTTTGGGAGGCAGATACCGGAGGATCCAGGTTCGCGGCCAGCCTCAACTCTCGCTCTCTCTCTTTCTCCCCCTGTCTCTCGCTCTCTCTCTCTCTCTCTCCCTCCTTAGTGAGGCCCTCCGCAACTTCGTGAGACCCGGTTTCAAAATAAAAAGTATAAAAAATAGGGCCAGGGGCATAAGGCAGAGGTAGAACGCCCCTGCATTCAATCCCTGGTACCGCAAAAAAAAAAAAAAAGTATTTAAGGTGGGCCCAGTGCAATGGCACACACCTGTAATCCCAGTACTTGGAGGCTGAGATAGGAGGTTTGCAGTTTCCAGGCCAGCCTCAAGCAACTTAGTGAGACCCTCAGCAACTTAGTGAGACCCTGTTTCAAAATAAAAAAACTGAATGGGCTGGGGTGTAGCTTGGGGGTAGAATGCCCCTGGGTTCAATCCCCAACAACCCCCCCCCCAAGTATTTACGGTGGTACTAGTGGTTATATTCTCCCCTCATCCTGGACTGAGACTTCCTCTAGGTGTCAACCATGTTCACTTACCTCTGAATCAACAGGGCTAGCACATAATAGGTACTCAGTTAATGGTGGTTGACTTGAATCAGAGAGTAGTTTATTTATTTGATCAATGTGCACTAAGTGCCTACTATGGGCCAGGCACTGTGCTGGGCCCTGGAGATATAAAGATGAACACGCTGACATACACCCTGCTTTCACGGTCTGTGAGTAGTCAGAAGCTTAGGCACCTGGGCCAGTGCTCAGAGCCTTCCAGGAGGAAGGTAGAGGCAGCAGCCCAGCCAGAGGAAGGTGGCGAGGGCTTACTTCCCTCCTGGGGAAGATTCTTTCAAGTAGTCTGGGTACAAAAGGACTTAAGATAACATGTTGCCCCCAGAGTTCTGAAGCCTGATAAGAGATTAGAGGAAGTTGTGTGAGAAAGATAAACTTGCAGTCTGAGTTGAGAAGGAAGCAAATTTTACTTGTTCTCTCAGCCACCAACCCAGCCTTGCCCCAGGCTCACTGAGGCTGGAGTTAGAACCGAGCTCTGCTTCTGGAAGAGGCTATCTCCCTCCTCCTCAGTGCAAGGCCTGGGATCCCCATTATTCCTCTACTGAAATCCTTCACATACCCAGGTTTGAATCTGACCCCCCACCACTTGCAAGCTATTTGTGTGTGTGTGTGGGGGGGTGGCACTAGGGATTGAACCCAGGGACATTCTACCTCTGAGCTTTATCCCCAGCCCTTTTTATATTTTATTTTGAAACAGAATCTCCCTAAATTGCTGAGGTTGACCTGGAACCTTCAATCTTCCTGTCTTAGCCCCCCCCCAAGAATTAGGATTATAGGTGTGCACCACCCTGCCTGGCAATTTATAAACTATTTGACCTTGATGGCTCTGCCCAGTCATTTGCTGTGCGAATTTGGACAAACCTCTGTCAGCCTCAGTGTTTATGAAATGGAAACTCTAGCCAGGCATGGTGGTGCATACCTGTAATCTCAGTTCTTGGGAGGCTGAGACAGGAGGATCACAGATTCGAGGCTAGCCTCAGCAACTTAGCAAGACCCTGTTTCAAAATAAAAAATAAAAGGATCTTGGGGTATAGCTCAGAGGTAGAATGCCCTTGGGTTCAATTCCCAGTACCAAAATAAATAAATAAAATGGAGACATTGATTTCTCTTTCTTACCGAAGCATTAATTTTGATTGAGATAATGCCTGTGAAATATTTAGCACAGGGGTATTATCTGCTTACTCACACGAGTCTTCAGCAGTGACACAACAGTAGCATGATAGTCTTGGGAATCCCACAGTTTTACTTCAGACAAATACCTTAATCCTCAGCCTTTCCTTCCCCATTTGTTCACTGGCCATGATAAGATCTGTCCGAGGAGTGCATGGGCCTTGAGGTCAAATAGACTGAAGGATGGAAGTCTAGCACCAGGAACAGCACAGGATAAGCGCTTAATTATGAAAGAGTTCTTTGGAAGTGTAGGCTGTGGGGTTCTGGAAAGCTCTGCCCATGTGGAGTTGCAGAGAGATGAGTAAGGCCCTCAATAATTGGGCCTCCACAGTGGGACTTGTAGCTGTCTCATTTCTGTTACCTTAAAAAGAGAAATTGTGAGCTAGGCATGGTGGCATATGCCTGTAATCTCAGTACTTAGGAGGCTGAGATGGGAGGATCACAGGTTCGAGGACAGCCTTGGCGAAGTAGCGAGACTCTCAGCAACCTAGCGAGACCCTGTTTCCAAATAAAAAATAAAAAGGGCTGGGGGTCTAGCTCAGAGGTAGAATGCTCCTGAGTTCAATCCCAGTTCCAGAGAGAGAGAGAGAGAGAGAGAGAGAGAGAGAGATTGATTGTGAATCTGTTTGACCCAGAGGGATTTGCCTCCAGACACAGGGAAATGGAGGCTGGAAGAACATCACGTACCTGAAGTGTCTGCCCTGAACAGTGTTTTCTCTGCTTGCTCCTGTGCTGGGGCGGATTCTCCCCACACCCCACCTCTATCTGACTGGCTGGGGACTTTGGCCCAACCTATATTGCAGGTCCTGCCTGCGGGATGATATCCATCTGCATGTGGCTCCACACAAGCCCATTTGAGCCCATCCATGGGCAGGGCCAAAAACTTTTTCACCCCACGTTGCCTCCAATGAAGAAATGAATGAAGAGCCAGACAGGCTAAGCCTCCAGAGCCGCACGTGAATTGGCAGAGCCAGGATCAGGCCCTGGAACTAGAGGGCTCTGGGCTCGGAGTGCTCACTCTGGCTCAGGTCAGCTGCTGTCCTCCCTGCTGACGACCGGTGGAGTCCATTTGTCCGGAGCCGGGGCCCGGGGAGGCAGGGGTCAGGGGAGGCATGGAGGAATTCGGCACCATCTAGGATTGGGGCTTTGGAGGGTTTCCTAATGCAGCATCATCAAGAGCCGCTCTCAGCTGACCCTGGGGGAGGCCAGGGAGTATGGGAGAGACCCTGCTTGCCAGAGGAATGAACCAAGGGAAGAAGAGACTGAAAAGAGAGAAACGGATACGGATGGCAGGAAATGGGAGGAAAGTTTCATTTGCTTGTTGTCAAAATGCTATTTCCTTGAGATAATTTGACAGGCAATTTCCTCTTGAGGCCTTTTCTAGGGAATTGACTCCTGTCACACTGGACTCACTCTCTGTCTCTTCCTTTCTCTTTCTTCCATCTTTTCTCCTTCCTTCACTACCTTCCCCTGCCTTGTTTCTTGTTCTTTCTTCCATCAAAGTGGCCCTGTGGTTCTTTCAGAAGTGGACTGGGCAACTGGGTGCGGTGGCACACACCTGTAATCCCAGTACTTGGGAGACTGAGACAGGAGGATCGCAGGTTCAAGGCCAGCCTCAGCAACTTAGTGAGATTCTGTTTCAAAATAAAAAATATAAAGGGCTGGGGGTAGAATGCCCCTCGGTTCAATCCCCAGTGCCAAAAGAAGAGGAAGAATATGAAGAAACTCCTTGGCAAGTTGGCAAGGCATTACAGAGGGCCAGAGTGTGATAAGACTCGGGACTAACCGGGTGAGGGAATGGGGAGTCAGATCCTGGGCATCCCATCTCCCAGTCTGCCCTGCCCAGGTCTTTGGTGCTGGAGGCAGTCCTTCTAGTTGTGACTTCTCCCTTTTTCCCAAGGTGAGGTAAGCTCAAAGGTGGTAAAGCAGATACAACGGACTGATCCTTGGCCTGAGTTTCTCCATCCATTAAATGGAAATGGTAGCTCCCAAACTCCTGGCTTCTAGGGCTGCTATGAGGACTTTATGTCTGTAAATTACCAGGAGCCAATAGTTAATATTTTGGGAAACTACCAATGCTTGTTGAGTGCATCCCTTCCCCTGGCTGGAGGAAAGGCAGTGCCCCCGCCCCGCATTGCTGCAGGAACACCTGCTGCCTTCAGAGCTCTTGCTGCAGGAGTCCCTGCAGACACTGCTGGGAGGCCCGGCTGCCTCAGCAGCCCAGCTGCTTTGCAGGGGTCCTGCTGCCTGGCTGGGATCTGTCTCCTGACCCTGGGCAGGGCCTGCTCGCTTAGGTGGCTCTCATGTGCTCCTCAGAGCCGATAAATCTAACTGAGAAATTCAGAAACAATTTATCTGTAGTGAATTTTGGCTTCCTGAATGCCCCCCCACACAAAGTCATAAACCCTCCACTGAAGACCCTTCTGGAATCAAAATTTCTAACCTTCAGTAGAAAAAGAGAATTGTAAAGAGGAGGGCGTGTTGGTTGGTGTCAAAATGTTGCACCAAGTCAGCTTCCTACCCTTGGCTGCGTGTGGCTTCAGAACAAATGAGGCAGAGAATTACCTGGAAACAGGAAGCTAGAGCCTCATCTGTTAGTGCAATAAACGCCTGTGAGTGCTGACTGCACGCTCTGCCAGTGCTGGCCCACGGTCAGTTACATTATGGGCCCTCTCTGCTCACAGGCTACTGGGGACGATTTCACAAGAGGCAGCAAGTATGGTGATGGAGAAATGTCCCATTGCCCAGGGTGGCTTGGCTTCTAACATCACCCGAAGCACTGCGAGCCAGAGCATGAGCTCTGTGGCCTGGGTGGAAATCCCAGCTCTGCCTCCTGCTAGCTCCGTGACCTTGGAAGTGCTTAACTTTTCTGTGCCTCAGTTTCCTCTTCTGTAAAATGAGGATTGTCATGTCACCTTCCTCATAGGTTGCCGTAAGGAGCAGCTATTATGTATAAAACACCTCTAGCATTGCCTGGAATATGGTGTGATAGTAATGCTGTCATTACTCGGGGGCTGGGAAGGCCCAGATGGCTGCGTCTGCTGTCCAGCAGTGCCACCCAGGATCTATGTGAAGGAGGGCTCTGGAGTGGCCATGCTAATGCCTTAGCCATGCCTTAGCTGGGACCACTGGGAATGGGGTGGCATATAGCCAAGGCTAGGTCCACTTGGGAAAGACCTTCCAGGATCCCATGGTGGGGACAGCCCTGCTCTAGGGTTCAGAGAACATGGGGGGAGGATGGACTTATTCCTGAAGCTGAGAGCAGTGGACAGGGGCCTATGCTCTTGCTTCTTGGTCCAGAGCTTTTGGAGTAGCTGACAGGGGCAGGAATGCAGCGCTCCTTGGGAGCCTCCTCTCTTTTCCTAACCACAATTGGCCCACAAAACCCACAACCACCAATCGGTCCATTCATTACAGTACCTCCTGATTGTCGGAGTCCAAGCACAGCTCTCGGCCCTCCTCCTTCCTGTGCTGGCCCTGGAGCAGCCGACCATTTGGCCTGGAACAACCTTGTCTTCTCTCCTCCCAGGACAGGAGTCTGGGGCAGAGTCCAGGCAGGGTTTCAGCATGGTATGGAAGCTTTAGGGCTGTTAGATGAGAATTGTGTTCCTGGAAGTAAATTCCTTCTACGACACGGCAGTACTCAGCTGTGTGCTAGAAGCGGCTGTGGGCACAAGCCCGATGACCTGGTCCCTCGCATAGAGCAGCAGCAGGGCAGCGGGAATACAGGACTTGACTTCAGTTCAAATCTTGGGTGTATCATTTACTCACGGGGACATTCGGCAAGTCGCTTGAACCCTTCAAGCCTTAGTTTCTTCATCTGTAAAGGATCATCATAATTTGAATCTCACATGATTAGTGATCATTTCAAGTGTGAAATTTCCTGGAAAATACCCTGAAACCTTAGAAGACACATGCCAATGTTGTCTATCATTAGCAAAAGACTTTGGGTGTGAAATCAGAGCTTCTACATTCAGATTCCAGATCTGCTACTGTCTAGTAGTAAGACCCGGGCCATGCAGGAACCTCTTTGGAGCCTCCGTTTCCTCATCTGTTAAGTAACAGTTACAATATTTGTCTCAGAGCCTGGTAAAAGTCAATGCCATTCAGGATCTATGTAAAGGGGGCCCCTGTTGTAGAGTGGGTACCCAGTCACCATGCTGTGTTCAACTCAGATGTAGCTAGCTCCCCATGCTGTAATCACTCAATAAATATTTGCTGATTGATTGAGGATGATTGAGCATGAATCAACTCCCTTGGAATGCTGGAAGCTCCTGCTGATCCCCAGGCCCTGCCTGGCCCGGCCCTTCTGCACCAAGATGAAACAGCCCTGCCTAGAGCCCTGCTCCCTTCCCTTCACCCTGGTTTAGGTCAGATATTTGCTTCCTTTAGAACTCATCAAGTGCTGCTTCATTAAACTGTGTTTTCACTTTTGCAAGAAGAGTCACGCCAAAGCTATTTTATTGTGAAGAAAGTAGAAAATATATTTTTAGAACACAAAATAGAAATCATATCCCAGTTCTTCCTTGAATTTTAAAAATAAAATAATGAGCCACGTGCCTAATTTTTTAAAGCCAACTTAAAAGTGGGATCTTCCCTGAGCTGAGTTTGGAGGGGATCCTAGACTGTGGGCTAGTCGTCATTTTGGACACTCTGTACCTCTAAGGAGCTTCCTCCTTTTTGCATGTGGGAGCCAAGACTGGAGAAGAAAGTTGGACATGAGCTACTGAGATCACAACAGTCTCCATACATTATTTACTTCTTTCATTTAAATGAATGTTTATTGAGTGCCTACCCATTGCTAGGCCCCTAAGCACTAGGGGTAAAAATCACTGTCACAGGCCCCCAGGGAGGAGGCAGGCTAGGAAGAGAGCAGGGAAGGCTTCCAGGAGGAGGAGATCCCCGAGTTGCATGGAGAGCAAATGTGTACCTGGTGCCGAACTGGGGAAGGAAAATTCCAGAGGGAGGTAGGCAGCATGCATAGAGGTCTGGAGAGGTGGCGGCAGTGTGGTGGGCTCTGGGTAGTGTAGTTACTCTGGAGTGATTGGAACTGGGGAGGAACACTAGAGGAAGTGGGTGAAAGGCCAGCCCGGCCCAGTTCATCAGGCATCGGTAGGTCGTCCATGTGACATTTGACTTTGCCTTGAGAACCACGGAGGAAGCTGAGGGTCAGATGACAGGATCACTCAGTGAATACTTTCCGAGTGTTGGGCACAGTCCTTCAATCCTGTGGGGCCCACAAAGAGGCACACATGGCACTGCACAGACTCTTGTCCTCAGGAAATGCAGCATCTCCTTAGGAAGTGAGGGGGTTGGGAGACTTAGCACATTTATCAGCTGAAGGGAAGGCGCCTACAGAGGAAGAGGCTAACCAGATGGAGAGGCAGGGGCCACCGGAGGAGAAAGTTCCTGGAGACAGGTAGGGGCAAGACCAAGGATGCAAAGAGGGCATTTACAGAGTCAAGAAAGGGGACATTATAGCCAGGTGTGGTGTTGCATGCCTATAATCCCAGTACTTGGGAGGCTGAAACAGGAGGATTGCAGGTTCAAGGACAGTCTCAGCAAGTAGTGAGACTCTCAGCAACCTAATGAGACCCTGTTTAAAAAAAAAATAAAAAGGGCTGGGGGTATAGCTCAGAGGTAGAGAGCCCCTGGGTTCAATCCCCAGTACCATTAAAAGAGAGAGAGAGAGAGAGAAGGAGAGAGAGGACATTTTTCCTCTGATCAGAAGAGAGTTTGGCAGAAGGAAAGGGGTTCAGGAGACAAGTTCTATTGAGAGTTCAGGTGATCAGAGGTGGGTCCAGGTGAGGAGAGAAGGCGGTGGGTCCAGGGGACCTCACTGCTTCAGTTGACAAACAGGACAGATGATTACTGAGCACCACACAGGGATCATGGCCCTTTTTGCCTGGCCTGCTGCCCGTCCCAACCCACCCATGTCTTCTCTTGGAACCCTGCTCTCCTTAGGCCGGTCTCAAACGTCCCTCCTCAAGAAGCCCTCCCACTGCTCTCCTCGGGAGCGCGTCCTCCGTCCTCTGGCCCCTTGGTGTTTTGTTCTCTGTTTTTTCTCACGTTCAAGCCCCCCCCCTTTTTGTGGTACTGGGGATTGAACCCAAGGATGTTCTTGCTCTGAGATACACCCCTAGCCCTATTTTATGTTTTACTTTGAAACAAGGCCTTGCTAAGTTACTACATCCTGGTCTCGAACCTGACCTTAATTATAGGCATGGGCCACCACACCTGACATGTCCCCCTTGTGTGTGTTTATATTGTGCTCTTCCTCCCACTAACCTATGAGACAGCATTTATTGTTCACAGAATTCATATATACTTTGTGCTTAATAAAGATTTGTTGAGCTGGGCACGGTAATGTATGCCTGTAATCCCAGAACTTGGGAGGCTGAGACAGGAGGATCGCAGATTAGCCTCAGCAATTTAGCAAGACCCTGCCTCAAAATTAAAAAAAAATTTTTTAAAGAGTTGGGTTATAGCTGAGAGGTAGACTGTCCCTGGGTTCAATCCCCAGTACCAAAAAGCAAGCAAGCAAACAAACAAACAAAAAACCAAACAAACAAGATTTGTTGAGTGACTGAATGAATGGATTTCAAGAACCCAGCTCATTCCCAAATGCTGGCGATGACCTTTTCCCCTCCCCTGTTTCTAAGCCAAGCTCCTGCTGTCCATCCCACTGTGTCCTGTCCTAGGCTGGCTGCTGGGTCACATGCTTGTCACAGGCCCTCTCCCTCTGCACTTGGGTGAGGTCATGGCTTCCGGCAGGATGCCAGAACTGCGGCTCAGAACTCACTGTCAGTGACTGCAGGTGTGATCAGAACCTGGGGATTGTCCAGTCTCCTCCAAAAGGCTCTGGAGACCTGAAAGTGCACCAGGATGCTGGGGCAGCTGTCAGTTTCCCTCCCTCTTGGTCTCCCCTTGCTCTGCTCTAGCCTCATCTGGCAGAGCAGCCCTGTCCCTGGGCACTGCCAGTCACACCGTGACCTTGCGTAGCGCACCCACAACATCAATGCCGGCCCTCCTGGCTGATGCCAGGGCCCTCTGCTTGGTCCCAACCTTCTACTGCACTGTTGTCTTCCATTATACATCCCAAGGCCCCACATAAATCAGATACCCATCCACTGGGTAAATCTCTACTGAGTGTTTACTCTGTCCCAACTCAAGGTTAATTGCTGGGATCTCCAAAACAAAAGATAGTCTGCTGCCAAAAGCACACAGTCCAATGGGGCTAGAAAGGGTTAGCGAATAAGCAGCCTACCAGTACACCCCATAGTTGGAGCTGCAGGGAGGAAGCCCAGGTCGCTCTGGGAGCCCCACAGAAGAGGGGGGTCAGGGACAGTGTCCAGAAGAGGTGTTGGGTGAGCAAGAGAAAGCAGAAAGGGAAGGAAAAGGGTGGAGGTTGTCCTATGCAGAGGGAGCCACAAGCACAAAGGGTCAGCCAGAAGAGTGACTCGGTGGACCTGTGTAAGACAGAGGGCTGGAGGGAAAGGAGGTGGCAAGGTGGGCAGAGGCTGGCCAAGCAGGCGTAACACACCTAAATCCCAGCTGTTGGCTGCCACATTTTTTTTCGGTACTATGGATTGAACCCAGAGCCACCAGCCTTTTTACTTTAAATTAAATTCTTTTTCAGAGCTGGGAGTTGAACCCAGGGACTCATGCATGCTAGGTAAGCACTCTACCACTGAGCTACATCCCCAGCCCTTAACTTTAAATTTTGAAACAGGGTCTTGCTAAGTTGCTGAGGGTGATCTCAAACTTGCCATCCTCCCGTCTTGGCCTCCCAAGTACTGGGATCACAGGTGTGTGCCACCACACCTGGTCAGGTGCCACCTTCTCCAGGAAGAATTCCATTTCCCCATCTCATGTGGCCCTGTCCTCCACAGAGCCCTGATGGCATTTTATACCCCTCTCTTGGCCCTTTTCATGGTCCAGCTCATGTTAGGCTTATGTCTGTCCCTGAACTACCATCTGCAGCAGATGGGGAGCACCTCCAGGGCAAAGATGTGGTATTTCAACGCCCTGCACAAATACTCTGGGCCACTGGGATACAGAAAAGAGTGAGACAGACAAATTGAATTGAAATACCTAGTCTCCATCTAGATCACCCGCCCCTTGGTCAGGGTCCCCAGAGAGCCCTCAGGATGTTACTCCAAAGGAGTGAGGAATCTGACCAAAGGGAAGGCAGTTGTCTGGTGCTACTTACTGTGTGACTCATAGCAAATTGCATAACCTCTCTGATGGGGATAGAAGTAGCTCCTCTCTCAGGGCCTTGTCATGAGCACATGTGTCAACAAATGTGAAAGTGCTCAGTAACCAGTAAAGCAGCCTCAGAAGGCCAGAAGCTCAGGGCTCGTGCTTTCCTGCTGCTTCCTGTGGGCTTGGGCCTTCCAGGCCCTGCTCCGTCAGACCAGGCTGCTCTACCTGGACGGCTGCCCAGCGAGGCTCAGCTCAGCTTCCCTCCGCTGCTCCCATCCTCCCCCAGCAACGCCACGCCCTTGCACTTCTTATCAGCAAGGAAAAACTCCCAGCACTTCCAGGGGGCCTCGTGTGTGATTTCCAAGACTGTAATTTACCCTCTGATTCTAGACAATCTAAATCTTGGCTTCTTTAACCTTGGAGTTGAACTCCACATTTCAATAAAAGAAGAATGGGAAGTTCTCGAACATGTTCATACAATGCAGCCCCTGGAAGGCAGGACATTTTCTTTGTGGAACTACAAAAACAATTTTTTAAAAATAGTATGTCCAAACCGGGCGTGGTGGCGCACGCTTGTAATCCCAGTACTTGGGAGGCTGAGACAGGAGGATCTTTGTTCGCGGCCAGCCTCAGCTACTTAGTGAGACCCTGTTTCAAAATAAAGAATAAAAAATAGGGCTGGGGGTGTAGCTCGGAGGTAGAATGCCCTTGGGTCCAATCCCCAGTACCGAAAAAAAAAAAATAGTATGTCCAGCTGGGCATGGTAGGCTGGAGGTGTAGCTCAGAGATAGAATGCTCCTGGTTCAATCTCCAGTACCACACATACACAAAAATAGTATGTCCAACTTCACATTAGCCTTATCATTACTAAATCAGAGACCACTGGATCTTTGATTCTCATGCAGACAGGCCATAGCAGGGGTCAAAGTTTTAAGAAAAATGTTGAGACCCCCAAGCCCTAAGTGGAGAATAGGTGACACTCAATCTTTAGATTGAAGGAAGAGGGATGTCTTTACTTATGTTTAGGGGTGGAAGCCTTCTGCTCCAGGAAATAGAATTTGAGAGCTCTGAGTCTTGGAGTTGGACCAAGCTTCAAAAACCATGGCCCAAGCCAGGTGTGGTGGTGTACACCTGTAATCACAGCAACTCAGGAGGCTGAGGCACAAGAGGATTACATGTTTGAGGTCAGCCTGGACAAATTAGCAAGATCCTGTCTCAAAATAAAAAATAAAAAGGGCTGGGGATGTAGCTCAGTGGTAGAGCACTGCTGGGTTCAATCCCCAGCACCTTAAAAATAAAAATTTAAAAAAAGAGAGAGAAAGAAAGAAAACAATTGCCCAGTGTGCTAAGGGCCTTGCTGGACTCCCAGATGCCCTAGGTTTCTTTATTTTCTTTTTTTTTTTTTTT
>PVJS01008689.1:0-52418 GCA_004027185.1 Glis glis
CCATGATTTTTAGAAACAAGTGTTTTCAATGAGTAACAAAACAGTATTCACTCAATGAAGGCAGTTGTTTAGACACATTAAAGTTCGGATGTGTCCTTTGAGGGAACATTATTTTTCCTGTTGAGTTTGCAGCTGGATTTAGGTCTTTTATGAAGAATAGAGTAGATGTTGACAGGGCGAGTTACCTTTTACCCTCCCATTTGGTTCTCAGAAAGTAATCAGATGAACAGTTGAGCTTGGTGTCCCGCTTGTGGCTCTCATGTCCTCTGTTTGGCAGTCGCTCTCCTCAACGCTCCCTTCACATCCTTGTTCTTCAGGCTGTAGATCAAGGGGTTCAACATGGGTGTGATCACAGTGTAGAATACGGCGATGACCTTGCCCCCAGCCCGGGAGGACTTCGACTGGGGTCTCATGTACATGAAGATCGCGGTTCCGTAGAATAAGGCCACCACTGTCAGATGGGAGGCACAGGTGGACAGGGCCTTGTACCTCCCAGAGGCTGAGCGCATTCTGAGAACCGACAGAAGGATGCGGGCATAGGACACAACAATGAGCAGGAAAGGGATGAAGACTATGATGATACTGAAGACAAAAACAACGAGCTCAGTGAGAGAGGTGTCCGTGCAAGCCAGCCTCAGGACAGACGGGACCTCGCAGAAAAAGTGATTCAGGACATTGGGCCCACAGTAGGGCAGGCTCAAGGTGAGGACATTGATTACCATGGAGCTCAGGAAGCTACTGGCCCAAGAAATGGCTGCCAGTTGGACGCAGGTGTTCCGGTCCATAATGACGGTATAATGAAGAGGATGACAAATGGCCACATATCTGTCATAAGCCATGACACCCAGGAGAACACACTCGATCATTCCAAAAGAGAGAGAGAAGTACATCTGAGTGGCACAGCTGGAGAATGGGATGGTCCTCTTTCTGCCCACCATGTTGGACAGCATTTGCGGGACATTGGTGGATGTGTAGCAAATGTCCAGAAAGGACAAATTAGTGAGGAAGAAGTACATGGGGGTGTGGAGATGAGGTTCTATCTGGATAACGGTGATGATGATAATATTCCCAGCCACCGTTAATAAATAGAAGAATAAGAACATGACAAAAAGAATGAGCCGTGTCTGTGGCTCAGACGAAAGCCCCAGGAACACAAATTCAGTCACAGTGAAGTTAGTTTTCATTTTATTCGTTTTCAGGCCGCCTTCCTTTCACAGAACCACACACTCAGCTGAAAACAAAATCAAGTGTCTCATATGTCAGAGATATGTAAACTAAAGACCTAAGAAATTAAGGTGAGACCTCGGTCAGAGATTGTATCTTGAGTATCTGAGTATTATTATACATGGAAAGATTTTCTTCATCTTTGGGAAGAAATATTCTGGTGAGATAAGAATATCAAATTCAAATATCGACAGAGGTAAGCAGGTATTTTTTGTCTTTTCTGAAAGAGAATTTTCTTTTGCCTGTTCATAATCATTTTAAGCCCTATTCAGTCTTCGAAGTCTTACTCAGAGCTCACCTACTTCAAAAAGACCTGATTCAGCCAGGCATGGTGGGACATGCCTATAATCACATTACTTGGGAGGGTGAAACAGGAGGATTTCAGGTTCGATGCCAGCCTTAGCCATTTAGCAAGGTGCTCAGAAACATAGATCCTGTTTCCAAATAAAATATAAAATAAAGCTAGAAGTGTAGCTCAGAGGTAGAACACCCCTTGGTTCAATCCCCAGTACCACAAAAAAAGAAAAAAAGAAGATCTGATTCTGTTTTTGTTCTTCATCTAACAATAGAGAATGAGGCATTCAAGCAAACAGCAATGAAAGCCACTGCATCACGGGCTACCCTGCTAATGATAAGTAGAGGTCGGCACTGCCTCGGTGTCACCCAGAGAGAGGCATCTCCTTGTGCTTAGGCACCCTGACACCCAGAAGAACAAAGACCATACCAGGTAACACAGGCAAGAGGTGCACTGTGGGCCAACTCCCTCAGCTTTAACACTTCCAGGCTATGTGATCTGGATTGGTTTCATTTGCAGAAAAATGGATGGAACTCAAGAATGCCATGCTAAGTGAGATCGGCCAGTCTCAGAAAGTCAGTGGTTAGAGGTATCCTCTCATATGTGGAAGCTAGAAAGAAAATAGAAAACGAAAGAGACTTTAAATAATGCATAGAGGAGTGGAAGGGATTTGGGGGAGGGGAGAAAAGAAAGGACTGAAAAGGAAGTTCAAATAATACTATGGCAATATGTGAAGACATCAGTACCAATTTCACTAACACATGTAGGGAGAGAGGAGGGGGAACAGGGTGAAATGTGGAGGGAAATACGCCAAGAGCTGTGTGCATGTATGTTTCATCACATTGAACCTCACTATGATATATACAATGCACTATTATTGCAATGCACTAATAAAATAATTTAAAAAGTTAAAAGTTTACTTTCGCTTGCATGATGGCGTACAAATAAGATTAATTTTTCCCCTTAATTTAAGAACACCAAGTGTCTTGAACCAACAAAGTCCATGATCTCCTTTCCAACCAAAATAAAGGTTTTCTAAAGATTTTTTTTTTGCAGTACTGGGGATCAAACCCAGGGGCATTCTACCACACCCCCAGTCCTATTTTTATTATGTATTTTGAAACAGGGTCTCACTAAGTTGTGGAAGGCCTTACTAAGTAGCTGAGGCTGGCCGCAAACCCGGATACTCCTATCTCAGCCTCCCCAGTACTGGGATTACAAGAGTGCGCCACCATGCCCAGCTTAAAATCTTTTTGTTTAAAAAAAAGTAAAAATAAAGTGAGAATAATAAGAGATTCAGTTTTGTGAGGATTTTAAGGATTAAATGAAATAATGTGTTCAAAGCACTTAAGACAGTATCTACACATAGGAAGCAATCCAGAAATAGCATCTGGTGCTAATAGTTGTAATAACATAGTGTTACATTTATCTGAAATTGAAGTCTCTAAAAGTGGTCATTTCAGGGAAATAATATTAATAAAAAGTATGCAGACAGATTAAAATTACTAGGTCTACTTACTGAGAACTCTTTAGCACCCTCTCTGTGCCTATTTGTTCTTAGTTTATACATAGCATTAGTATGTTTGAGCAAATATTTTCTAGCCCACAGCAATGTAGAAAGATGGGAAGGAATGAAGGCACTGAAGGTTAAGCACAGTCACAATAGCAAGAAGTAGGATGTCAGTCATTCATTCATCCATTTGTTCATTCATTTTTCTTTCCTTTTAGTTTTTTTCTATGCTTCCAATACTCTAGTACATACCAGATGCTGGGTATATTCTATTAAACATAGCAGACTTTCTGAATGCTCTCATGGATCTCACTGTCCACAGAAGTTTGCAAGGAAAGAAGCAAACTGGTTCCTGAGCCAGTGGGGCATCCTGCTCAAGGAGACACTTAAGAAACAAGTAGTTGCAGGTCAGGAAAAGAACACATCATGCCCAGGACCCTGTTTTTTCAAATAATATTGACTCATAGTGTATTTTAGAGTTTTCAAATAATTTGCTTTAAATAAGGGTTTTCGAGTAATTCTATGAACTGATAAATTATCTAAAACGAAATCCAGGGATAAAGGATGGACCTGGAAAGAGAAGAGAGAAGTCAAGTCACAATCTTGTTTTCATCAAAAGTAGCAGGAGAAACCAGGTGTGTTGGTGCACACCTGTCATACCAGTACTTGTTGAAGCTGAGACAGGATGATCACAGGTTCGAAGCTAGCCTCAGCAACATAGCGAGACTCTCAGCAACCTAGTGAGACCCACTTTCAAAACAAAAGATAAAAAAGGACTGAGAGTATAGTTCAGAGGTAGAATACGCCTGGGTTCAACCACCAGTAACACAGACACACAAAAAGAAAAGAAAGAAGGAAGGAAGGAAGGAAGGAAGGAAGGAAGGAAGGAAGGAAGGAAGGAAGGAAGGGGTGGGAGAGTGGCAAGGACAGGCTGAAAAGTCCCTTCTACACCCCCCACCCCAAGAAGTTCTCCTGCAAATAATGAATGTTTGGGTGCTTTTAAGAAGTGATCAGCCGGGCGTGGTGGCTTGTAATCCCAGTACTTTGGAAGGCAGAGACCGGAGGATCTGGGTTCGCGGCCAGCCTCAGCTCTCTCTCTCTCTCTCTCTCTCTCTCTCTCTCTCTCCCTGTCTCTCTCTCTCTCTCTCTCTCTCTCTCTCTCTCTTTCTCCCTAGTGAGGTCCTCTGCAACTTTGTGAGACTCGGTTTCAAAATAAACTATAAAAAATAGGGTCGAGGGTGTAGCGCGGCGGTAGAACGCCCCTGGGTTCAATCCTCGGTAACGCAAAAAGAAAAAAAAAAAAGAAGTGATGAGTAGTTGGACATGGTGACACATGCCTACAATCTAAGTACTTTGGAGGCTGAGACAGGAGAATCACAGGTTCAAGGCCAGCCTCAGCAACTTAGTGAGGTCTTCCACAACTTAGTGAGGTCCTGTTTCAAAATAAAAAAAATAAAAAAGGGCTGGGGGATTGGCTCAGAGGTATAATGTCCCTGGTTCAATCCCCAGAATCATACACACACACACACACACACACACACACACAGTTATCATCATGATAATAAATGACAGCCAGGGTCAGTCACTCTATTGATAGCTTGGATCACATGCCTGGCTTCACCACTTGGCAGCTGAGGAGCCCCCACGATTCATACCACCAACCTGTACCTCGTTCTCCTCATCTGTAGAATGGGAGTAAAGTAGCATCTACCTCATAGAACTGATGGATAGGTGAAGTGAGATAATGCATGCAAAGAACTAAAACAGAGTTAGGCATAGATAATAAGTGGTCAATAAATGATAACTGCTACCATTACATTATCACAATACTCTGTGACCCAAATTAGAGGATTATTGTTAAGTATATAGAATAAAAATATTGACAGCCCTCCCAAAACTGAGACTAAATCTTTAACTCATTTAACACTTTGTCCAAGATTATTTGAGTAATTACTTAACATATGCATAAGCACTTACAACACACTTGTATATAGTTATTTATTTCTATATAATCTTATTTTTGTATTGGGGATTTGGGCTACACCCCAGCCTTATTTATGTATTTGTTTATGATTTTGGGAATTGAATCCAGGGACATTCTACCTCTGAACTACACCCTCAGCCCTATTTTATTTTATTTTGTATTTTATATTGAAATAGGGTCTCAATAAATTGCAGATGGCCTCACTAATTTGCTGAGGCTGGCTGCAAGCCTGTGATCCTCCTGTCTCAGCCTCTCAAGCATTGGGATGACAGGTGTGCACCACTACACCCAAATATATAGTCACTATATAGTAAAAAGACCACATCAGAAATTATACTCTTGGTTCTATAGGCATGAGTATAGAAGCACAATTGCACAAATATAAAGGAACATCTATGTTTGAGGTCAACTTCTAAGCAGCCTATATTTTCAATATTCAAAAAATAGGATAGTCCCTTAATTCCTCGAAATGCACAGCTGCTTCCAGGGGGATCTTTAGTCACCCTGTGGCTTCAACTGCTGAAAGCCTGCTAGAGCTCCTTTAACTGAGCAGTTTTTTAGAACATAAATCTGTTCCTATCAGAACACACAGAGTTTCATCTCCTTCATAGGGAAGGAGAAATAAAGACATTTTGTGAAATAAAATGAACACCCACATTATGGAGCAAACTTACCAAGTTAAACATAGTGTTTCAAGATAGCTGGATGATTTGCAATTACCTGCAGAATCTGCGCATGCACCTAGATCATTTGTGCAATCATCTAGTTAACTGGACGCCTTCAATTTATCTACTGTTGACAAATTCTTCTTCCATCTTGTCTGCCTGGAAAACTCCTATTACTTTTTTATAAACCAGGCACACATGACATTCTTTTTGATACCCTTCCTAATTTCATTCACCCACACAAGTGAATTTGGCAATCTCTTCTGCCAAACCATTTCTATCATTTGAATATACTTAACTGATGTGCGTGCATGTGAATAAAAATTTATCAGTCTGCCTCCCCATTTGACTTTGGGTTTCTCATGATCCTGTCAGATTTGTTTATGCTTCGTCAGCCCATAGCACCATAGCAGATAATAAACACTATTAAATGCTGGTAAAAAACAAACCCTTGAGTTTAGACGAAGAATGAATTTATTCTCATGGTAGTCATGATTTTATTCGAAGATTGTCAGAGTCATTTGCTCCCTTACCATTTCTTTCTCTGAACAACATTAATGCTCAAAAGCCATCTAATTCAGTTTTTAAAGAAAAAAATGTTGATGTAGCTTTGCTTCAAACAGACACAATGTGTGGCTAACTTACAGTTCACTTAATATCAGATTATTTGGTGTTATAGAGACACAGCCCATTAAACCTTTTATGTATTATATAACATTGACTCATCTTTCTATTCTGCATGCTACAAAAAGCAACCTAAAATATATTTTACATTAAATTGGGAAAGTCTCATGCCCCATGATAAATTCAGGATTTGCAACTGTAATCCTTGTAATATAAACCAATTGAATGGGATATATTAATGTCTCAATGCATAATTAAATTTTTATTACTTACATTTGGTTGGTAGATTTGATGGCATGATATGTTTTGGTATTTTGTAATGATTCATTTTCCAGTGATAATTTTTCAAAGCAATATAATATAGGAGTTAGGAGCATAAACTCTGGACAAGAACAATAGGAATATGAATTCTGACTCCATTACTTCTGTGCCAGATCACTCAGACCAGTTTATAAACTTCTGTAAGCCCACATTACTCCTATAATAAATAAAAACCAGATTAGTACTTAATTCATAGGATTATCTTGATGACTATTTTAGAAAGTGCATCTAACAGTTTTAGCATAGTGTCTTATGCACAGTAAGTCCATTATAAATTATAGCTAATAGTATTATATAGACTCCAGATTTATTCAATTTGTTACAAGCACAGTTATGTTCTAAAGGCGAAAAGACTGTTAGACATAACCATGTTAATACTTGACAGATCTCCATAGAGGCATTTAGAGCCTGCTTAAACTCACACACTCCGTATTGCCAAAATTTGTGATGTCCCTTTATGGGCATTGGTTCATCAACAAACAAAATTTATTATTAAAAATAAACTTAAAAACTGAAAGATTTAAAGACTAAGAATAGTAAACATTACATGATGGTATTATCCTAATTAAGTAAAAATATTAGAAAGGCTTATCAGTCAATACAGAACATGCCTTCCCAATGATTTCATCACTGAATTGTGAAAAATACACTGGAAAAGGAATTATCAGTTGATAAAATAAAAACACTGCTCATAGAGCTTAAAAATCACATTGTAGTTGATAATTTGCTGTTTAACATGAGTTAGTGTCACAAATCCTCTTTAATAGATAATTGTGATCTGGTTTGCTTACAGTGTAGAGAAGAAGGAGGAGAATATGATAGCAAGGACTCCTAGAAAGCCATTCTCTGAGAGACAGCCGAACCTTACATCAGCAACAGTGCTCATCAGGGAAGCATCATAATAAATGTTAGAAATATATGATGTTTGGTGGAAGCAAATGAATCACCTTTTCCCCAGCAAAACATTCTCTATGAACAGGGGAAAAACCTCACAAAAATAACTGACATTAATTGCTACCTACTGTTATTCTCTATTACATGGCTGGAGTTTTACTAGCTGTTTTGTAGATAGTAAATTTCATCTTCAAAGGAACTCTGAAATGTGCTTACACCCATCATAATCATGAAGGTGCTGAAGCTCAGAGGTTCTGCAACTTTCTCAAAGTTAGAGCACTTAGAGTCATAATTGGTACTCAAGTCTGATTAATTACAGTATGTTCGGTAGTCAAGCAACTGTTGATTTTTCCTATCATTATTATTATTAAATTTTATTTTATATCTCAATAGGCTAGTTATAATATAGGCACACAGATAAAACATATCCTAAAATCATAAATAACAGATGGATAAATCTACTTCATACCTGTCCTCCCCACTTATGCATTCAAACCAAAGCAAAGATAAAGCAAGTGATATTCATGTGCAAAAAAATATAATTCCACAGAGGTAAAATAGATCTCCTCTTATAATAACAACAAACAAGATATTTCTAGAATCCAACTCTGCCCTTTTATAGATTTAAAATAAAGAAGACAATCATGTACAATAAAATCTCTAAATCACCTGAGTTTTTTTCACTATAGGGCCTCAGGCTGAATTTTAAATTCTAGAGGGACAATGTCCCAGACCAATAATTAAAATTAAATTATTTGTTTGGAAGAATTTCTGGTTGATGTGTTTGTTCGTTTCTTTACCCCAAATCTCTTTCCCCTGAACATGAATTTTTTTCATAATTTAAATATGGCATGCTTTCCTAATGAACAATGTTCTCATCCTTCTTCATTGCTTAACACTCCCAGCTGTGAAAATGGGTACATTTATCACAGGAACAGCAATACCTAAAATACAGGCTTCATGGGCAAATACAGTCAACAGGAATTTAGAGATGGTAATGATCCATCTAGGCCTTGTGGTAGACACCTATAATTCCAGTACTTGAGAGGCTGAAACAGAAGGATCACATGTTCAATACAAGTCTCAGCAACTTAGCAAGACCCTGTTTCAAAATTAAAAAATAGGGCTGGGGGTATATCTCAGAGGTAGAATGCCCCTGGGTTTAATCCCAATCCCCATTATCAAAGAGAGGGAGGGAGGGAAAGAGAGAGAGAGAGAGAGAGAGAGAGAGAGAGAGAGAGAATGAATTCTAATAATCTCTCAATTATCCAAATAGAAACTTTGAAATCTAGTTTCCCTCAGCTAAAAGTTTGTAAGGACACAGCTTGCTGGCCCTGAAACTCACTAGCCATGTGATCTCAAACATATCATTTCAGTTCAGGAACTTTGGTTTATATTTTTATACTTTTATTGGTATATTATAGTCTCACATCATAGTGATAGTGACATATATGCATATAGCTCTTGGTGGGCTTTTCCCCTGCTCCCTCCCCATCCCCCTTCCCTATCCAGGGTATTGAGATTGACATTGGTGTTCTCACATATGTACATAATATCAATGAAAATGATTCCTTCATTGATCTTCCCCCTACCCTGCTTCCCCTAGGCTACCTCCCTGGCTCCACTGGAGTTTCTCCTCCATTATCTAAAGTTCCTCTAGTATCCCAATTACTAACTAGCTTCTGCATATGAGAGAAAACATATGATTCCTCACTTTCTGTGACTACCTAATCTCACTTGACATAATGTTCTCCAAGTCCATCCATTTTCCTGCAAATGACATTTTCTATTTATTTCTCATTTTTATATAGTAATTATGTATATTTATGGGGTACAAAGGGATGTTTTTATCTATATATACATTCTAGAAATATTCAGTAAAACTAGTTAACATAACCATCACCTCACCAACTTTCTATGGTGAGAACATTAAATATGTGTATTTTAGCAATTTTGAATTATGTAATACATTATTTTTAACTGTGGCCACCATGCAGTATAATAGTACACTAAAACTTATTCTTTCAGTCTAATTGAAATTTTATATGCTTTTAGAATTTCCCCTATTCCTATCCCCTCTCCTCTTCCCCCTTCCCTGTAGCCTCTGGTAATCACCTTTCACTCTCTGTTTTTATAAGATCAACTTTTTAAGATTCCATATGTAAGTGAGAGCATGCAATATTTGTACTCCTGTGCCTGGCTTATTCCACTGAGCATAATATCCTCCAGTTCCATCCACATTACTGTGAATGACAATTTCCTTTTTTTTTAAGGATGTGTAGTATCCCATTTGTATAGGTGCCACACTCCATTCATTTACTGATGGACGCTTAGGTTGCTTCTATATCATGATTATTGCATGTAATATTGAAATGAACACGGGCATGCAGATATTTCTTAAACAACTGACTTCAAATATTTTGGGTATATGACAAGAAGTGGGATTGATGGGCCATATGAAACTTCTATTTTTAGTTTTTTGATGAACTTTTAAGCTATTCTCTAAAATGGCTCTTCTGATATACATTGCTGTCAACAGTGTATTAGTTTGCTTTTCTCTATCTGCCAGTCATTCTAACATGTTTGAGGCGATATCCCATTGTAGTTTTAATTTGCATTTTCCTGATGATTGAAGATGCTGAGTATTTTTCATATATCAATTGACTGTTCCTAAAAAAATTAAGAGGATGAATACTTCCAAACTAATTTTACAAGGCCCAAATTACATGGACAACAAAGTCAGAGAAAGAGTCTGCAAGAAAAGAGAACTACAGGCCAATATTTCTGATGAACCCAGATGCAGGATTCGTCAACAAAATACTACCAAAAAATTTCCAATTCGCATTCATAACCTTAAGAAGATAATTTACCATAAGCAAATGGGATTTATCCCAGGGATGCAAGGATATTTTAAAGTGTAAATCAATAAATGTGCAACCAGGAATGATGGCCCATGCCTGTAATCCCAGTACTTGGGAGGCTGAGACAGGAGGATCACAAGTTTGCAGCCAGCCTCAACAACTTAGTGGGACCCTGTATCAAAATAAAAAAATAAAGAGGGCTGGGGGTGTAGCTCAGAAGTATAATTCCCCTGGCTTCAATAACCAGTATCACACATACCCATGAATAATTAATAATAATAATGATTGATAATAATAAATGTGTTACACCATATTAACAAAATGAGAGACAAAAGCCACATGATTATTCCAATAGTTGCAGAAATAGAAAAATAGAATATCTGACAAAAAATTAACATTTGTTCCTGATAAACTCTTAACAAAATAGGTACAGAAGGCATCCACCTAAATACAATAAAGCCCATATATGACAAGCTCACAGCTAACATCATAAACAATGGTGAAAAGTTGAAAGCTTTCCTTCTTCTAAAATCAGGAACAATACAAGGATGACAACTCTCATCACTTTGACATAATACAGGAAGTACTAGCCAGAAAAGGAAAAAAATCGTACGGAAAAGAAGGAATTCAAATTGTTTCTGTTTGCTGATGGCAGAATCTTTTATATAGAAAACTATAAGTACTGTTGCAGAAATAAATGAATGAAACTGCTTAAACTGATTTTAAAAAAAAAATCAGTGAATTTGCAGGTCACAAAATCAACAGAAAAAGCAGTAGCATTTCTATTCACTAATAATGAACTAAATGAACTAAAAGATGGATAGATAATGAAAATGTGGCATATGTACACAATGGAATTTTACTCAGCCATAAAGAACAACAAAATTACATCATTTGCAGCAAAATGGATCAAGCTAGAGAATATTAGGCTAAGAGATCAGCCAGTCTCAGAATGTCAAGGGTGGAATGTTTTGGTTTTTTTTTCTCATAGGTAGAAGGTAGAGAGAAAATACAAAAAAAAAAAAGGAACTTTAGATAATTGAAGAGAGTGCCCTGTAGAATAGTGGAATGGGATAGGTGAAGGGAGGTAGAGAAAGGAAAAGGAAGGACAGATGAAAGAAACAGTTCGTACTATGCTGTGCCTGTGTATGAAGTTGTCACTACCAACCTCACTGTTACACACGGGGAGGGTGGGTAGATGGATGGAACCTGAGAGGAAATATACCAAGACCTGTTTGCATGTTTTTTGTATGACGTTGAACCTCACTATGATGTATAATTGCAATGCACTAAAAATATTTTTAAAAAGAAAATAAATGGATAAAAGATTTAAATGCAAGACCTGAAACTTTAAGTCTACTAGGAGAAAATATAGGGAGAAAGGTTTATATTTGTGTGTGAGCAATGATTTCTTGGATGGAGTTCCAAAACCACAGGCAACAAAAGCAAAAATAGACAAATGCAATTGCATTAAGGTAAAATGTTTTTGCACAGTAAAGAAAATGACAGAGTGAAGAGAAAATCCACAGACTTGGAAAAAAATATTTTCAAATTACACATCAAAATCTGATAAGATGCAAACTATATACTATATGTTCACAGGGTAGTAATAAAACAAAATAGAATAAATAAATATATAAATATAATAAAATAAATATAATAAATGTTTCACTCTGGGTTTAAAAGTAAGGTAGTGATGTAATCAAATACAAACATTTTATAAAGAAATATATATAGAAATTCAAGTAAACATAGCGCACACCTATAATCCCAATACTTGGGAGGCTAAGACAGAAGGATCACTGGTTCAAGAGCAGCCTCGGCAACTTAGTGAGACCCTTTTCAAAATAAAAATAAAACAAGGCTGGGGGTGTAGCTCAGAGGTAGTGTGACCCTGGGTTCCATCTCCAGTACTAAAATAAAAAAAGAACTGTGTTTTAGAAATAGTGAAATAGTATTGGAAAATTGTGAGCTCTACAATTACAAGCTCTATTATAAACACTGATATAAAGCACTAATAATTATCAAAAGCAGTTGTCACTAAAGATAACAAATTAATTTCACATGACATGCCTATGCTGAGAAAACTGACCACATACACACGATTCCTTCGTATTTCCTTGTTATTAGTTATCCAATATTGACATTTTTCTAAACATGTGACCAATGTGCCAATCTATTATCCTCTTCCTATAATGGTCTGTAAACTATTAAGACCATAATAGTCCTTTCAGTCTATATGACAGAGAGCAGGATATCACCATAATCTGATTGATAAAGGAAAACAGGGTATGCTCTCATTTCTGCTCTATGAAGATCAAAAGCTTCTGTTATCTTTGTTGATAGAAACTAAAGGTGCAATATATCAGGTTCAAGCACTTAGGTCCTCTCAATTACTTGAGGAAACAGAAGGAATTTCTAAATCCTATCTGCATACACCTGAATTGACAGATTTGCTTCAATTCATTCTTAGGTTTTTTTTTGTTTTTTTTTTCGGTACCGGGGATTGAACCCAGGGTGTTCTACCTCCGTGCTATACCCCCGGCCCTATTTTTTATACTTTATTTTGAAACTGGGTCTCATGAAGTTGCAGAGGGCCTCACTAGGTAGAGAGAGAGAGAGAGAGAGAGAGAGAGAGAGAGAGAGCGCTGAGGCTGGCCGTGAACCCAGATCCTCCTGTCTCCGCCTCCCAAAGTACTGGGATTACAAGCGTGCGCCACCATGCCCGGCCTCATGCTTACATTTTTAATTTTCTGTGTTCCATCCTTAAAACTCAATCCATACATGTTGTTGAGACTCCTGCCAATCCAGATTGGTGAAATCCTGTAACTCTTTTTACTATATTATGCATCTAAAAGCAAATCTTGGATTTCTTTATCTGGAGTAGTCATATTTAACTTTCATCATAGAGGCAATGTGGAGTGATGTGGTTGAGGGCTGAGGAGACTTACATGAGCTTATGACACAACTTCCTACCCAATGCAGTTGTTGGAAAACTTTTGTTAGAAGAAAGCTGGCTCCCTTGGAAAGATGGGAGTGATTGGAAATTAGAGATCATTTCTACAGGCAAGGACTTTTGTTGTTAGCCCTGTCATTGGCTACCAATATTTATACACCCAATTCTTCCCACAATCAATACTTTCAGCTTACCATAGAAACTCGTGTAATATTTAGCCCTTACTTGGTATTGCTTTTCTGTAGTCCTTATAATCAGACCATGGCTTGGACTTCAAATACATCTTTTCTAAAGAAATACAGGATGACAGAAACATACATGCACAGAGCATTTATTGTGTGTTTCCATTCAGGTCCCACTCCACTTCCTCCCCCTCCCCATAGCTTATATTTACGATGATATAGAAAGCTTCATGTATGAACAAAGGATCATTTGAATTGTTTTTATCATGAGATCTCCTTCTCCTAACCTCACTATGATGTATAATTACAATGCATCAATAAAAAGGAGTTTTAAAAAGCCAGATGTGGTGATGCATGACTGTAATCCAAGTGTTTGGGAGGCTAAGACAGGAGGATTACAGGTTCGAGAGTCTCAGTAACTTAGTGAAACCCTGATTCAAAATAAAAAGTAAATGGGGCTGGAGGTTTAGCTCAGAGGTAGAATGCCCCTGGACTCAATCCCCAGTACCACAATTTTTAATTAAATATATATATATATATATATATATATATATATATATATATACACTATAGAACACTTTCAATGTTAGTACATAAAATTCTGTTGCATTTTTTAAACTTTTGTATTCCATGATATGAATATCCATCATACACATACATTCTGTTGAACAGTTGGATTGTTTGCTTTTGAAGGGTATTCTCCTAAATTTTTTTAAATAAAAAAGAAATACAGGAGATAAGAAACTCCTTTAAAGCTGCAGTTGGGTTTTTTCCTAGTAATCATTTATGTACAATATTAATGGTTTTAAAATAAAAAAGCCCAACAAGTTTTATAATCAATATTGTCATGATCATAATTGGTGCTATGAGCACTGGATCTTTCTGTGCCTTGCTCTCCACCCATCCCTCATGTCATGACATCATCTCTGGTGGTAAGGTAAATAACCGTGCTGTCACCACATGCCTGGCTTACCAGAGTCCCATTTCCCTGGCTCAGACTTATATCCATATTCTAAAATATGTGGGCAAACTAAACACAGAAACCCTGTTTGAGAAATCGATTCTAATGCTATTCCTATTATCAATTACTAGATTCCTCTGAGTCTTGTCAGGAAATATACATCCCATTCAAAGTATGCAATTTAAGGAGAACTTAATAAAGGCACTATTCACAAAGATGTTAAAAGAACATGGGACCACCACAAAGTATAGTCAAGTCATTTTCCATGGGGTCTTACTACAACCAGGCCTGAAGGGAGAAGAGTAAAAGACAATTATCAGATTATGAGAACAGATGAGATAGAGAGAGAAAGAGAGAGAGAGACTGAGAGAGACATAGAGAGATTGTATAGTAAGGGCAACTAGACAGAAGCTTAGAAATTGGTCCAGAGATGAGTGTGAGCTTCAGTGATCCTAAAGGAAGAGGCCCAGAAATAAGTGCTATTACTGCTATCTCTTTGTTTTTCAATTCCTCCCCAATTTGGCCCAGTTGGTTGGTAGAGTTTGCAGAGGCTAGTTTCCTAGATCAGAATGAAAACAGAATGGCAGTTAATCTAGAGGGAAAAATGGAAGACATTCAGCAACTACAGAAGTATTAGAACCGATGTGCTTATCAATATTACAATGGACATAGTGTGAACACATATGTGATATGTATCTGTTATTTCAGTTTACTAAAAATCAATGCAGAAAGTGAGGGAAAAATCTGAATGCATATATCCATCACTGAGGGATCATACTCTTTAAACCAAATCTTTGAGTCTTAAAAGAGGTTGATCTGATTTTCTCAAAGCATAGTTTTTTTTAATTGCCTTGTTTGCCAGTCCCCTAAGCTACAAAGCCATGAGGAATTCCATGAGTATAAAGCACTTGGGATATAACTATTATACATTCTTCTAGAAATAACTGATTTGAAGGTTGAAATGTTAGAATAAGGTGCTGCCCAAATTTTGTTAAGTTGTATGATTTAGGGATTACTAATGGGACAGTAATTTTGCCTTAGTCTCATAATAATTCAACATTCTTGTACATCGTGTTACAGGACAGGAGCTAAAAAGCCTCATCTTTTCATACATCACCATCATTCTATGGCAGTTCCTTAAACTACTAAAAGTAAAAAGGGAGATTTAGCTTATACTACTACTTGTACTGAGAAAGGATAATGTATGTTAAAGGAAGGGATGGAAAATAAAATTGTACAACTGAAACAAAGGTGAACAAAAACCAGCCAATGAGAGGCATTTACCAAAGGTATAACTTTTTATTAATGTCTCATATGTCCTACAACATGACTGAGTACAGTGTTTCTGCCCTCAGGATCCAAATAAATTATGAAAAGTTTAAATTGTTTTATTTATTTTTCCCCAGAGGGCAGGAGATCACATGCTTGCTTATTTTTATTTATTTATTTATTTATTTATTTATTTATTTATTTATTCATTCATTGTTACTGGCAACTGAACTCAGGGGAATTCTACCTCTGAGATACACCCCAGCCTTATTTTATTTTTTATTTTGAAACAGAGTCTAGCTAAGTTGCTAAGAGTCTCCCTAAGTTGCTGAGACCGGCTGTGATCCTGTGATCCTCCTGTCTCAGCCTCCCATGTATTGGGATTACAGCTATGTGTCATCATACCCAGCAATGCAAGGTAAATTTTAAAAGAACATCATTTAGTAGCTTACCATGGCTGTCAATTCACCATAGCCATTGGGTGAGGTCTGCCAGAAAGATTTCCATTCTTACAGCAAAATTTTAACCTGTGACCTAGTATCCATATTTAAGGCTCAAGAGAAACACCATGAAAAGACATGTACTATTTTGTCTATCTATATTTGTGTTGTGAACTTGAGAATTTTCTATTGAAAATATTCACAGGTTGAGGTTCCAAAATTATCAGTGTCCAGCAACATTACTATTTTTAAAGTAATAGAAAGGAAGAGAGAAATCATAAAGTCAAGAGAAAATGGGGGTGGGGCACCATGATGGAAAATTGAGAATAAAAGAAGAGTAGAAGCCAAAGAGAAGTATGATTGACTAACAAAGAAAAAAATAACAAAGTTAAAAAAAGGGAGCTGAATCACTACCAGTTTTACCATCTTCACTATTTTACATAAATTACAAGTCTACCACTGTATGATTTTATGATAATAATAACCAAAATAATACTAAATGCTCAATTCATAATACCACTTATTGGATTTCAAACACTCTACTGTCCTCAAACACAAAGCCTCTATTAAATATAAACACAATTTTATAACAAATATGTTATTGTAGATGAGTAGTACATTATAATTACAGAAGAGAAAATTGATTCTCAGTAAAAGTAACTAAGTTCTCAAAGGTAAACAAGCTATTATAACATGTTAGGATCAGAATTCTGCACAGTTCTGTCTGATTCCTCCTCTCGTGTTGAAGAGACTATGTTGCTTTCCAAAATTATTGTATAAATTTCAGCAAAATACCTTTGTAGGTGCATACATCAGTTCATTTCATCATCACAACTCTTTAAAGTGGGGTTTCTATCATTCTAATAACAGGCAACTTTGCAATGTTTTTCACAGTTTTACAGTTAATTTACATCAAAATAACTAGGCTATTTTAGGGAAAGCAGGATTCCTGGACCCCAATCAATTAAATTTGGATTATTTGGGCATCAGGACCAGGAGGCTGTGGTATATTATGTGATGCATATGTTCTCTGAATCAGATGCCCAGTGACTTATTATTGAATGCTTTCCATGCTTTGTGCTCTCCAATGAGTAATTTAGAAACATTAAAACCTTTAACTTTTATAATAGCCCTATGTAGCAGTTATCATAATTATTATTGTATTGAGTTCCAGAGCTGTGTCTGGTCTGACCTGCTCTCATCCTGGCTGCCTCTGATGCAGGGGACATGGTTCCTAGGAGCTCTTCAGAATGAAACACAATTTGCTGCTCCAATGGGAACTGCCTTCCTCATAAATATACTCTATTTTTCTGTACATTTCTCTGGCTAGATTGTGAATTCTGTGACTGTTCCTCTCTGTGGTTTCTTGTGCCTGCATATGAAGAGGACAGGATAGTCGTGGATTTCTAGCTAGGAAAGAAATGTGAGGTAAAAATCAATCATTTTAGGGTTCAAAGCCATCAGTAGAGTAGGCCAGAGTATGGATTTGGTTGAGCTGCTTCTCAAGGATTTGGGAAGTGCATCCATTCACACAATCAGCAAGTATATTATGTCTGCCTGCTCTGTGCTAGACACTGTCTTAAGCACTAGTAGACAACAGCGACACAGCAATCAGCACAACATACCATGCTTGACTACCATCCTCTAGGCTGCAGACAAACAGCAAACCAGGTAGTTAAGTCAGCTATGTGGTAAACCATTCAGTAAGTGCACTGGAGAAGGATAAAACATGGTATGGGGATAGAAAGTGCTGGGAGTGTAGAAGGAATCACAATTTTGTAGGTGATTAGGGACCCAGGCATCACTGAGGAAGCAATATTTTTTGAGCAACAAAATGGAATAAAAGAAGGTTCTAAGAAAGGTAAGCAGCAAGTGCAAATATTTTGCATGTGAAAACTCTCTGAGCTACATACAAAGCAAGTGGGTATGCATATGTGTGTGCGGGTTCATGGGGAGAAATACTGATTTCTAGCCAAGATGCTCCCTGAGAAATAAATGCTGACTTCATCCTAGAGATGTCACATCTACCTGTGTTCCCCCTCACTGGACAAAATATCATCTTTATTAGAGGTGTGTGGATTAAGATGTGAGGGTCAGGAAGTCAAGAGTTATTTGTGTCTCCTCTGCAAGACATGACTAACAGCACAAACTCCTAGCTATAAGGAGGATTGATGACATGACAGGAAATGTCACAGGAGGATTCAGCTGTAGGGAAAGAAGCTTTCAGAGTCAGAAGTGCTGGATTTTAACCTCAGCTCTGCCCACTAATTTTCTTTGCAATGCCAAGAGTCACTTTGATTCCCCAGGAGGGCCTACGTCTCCTCTTATATTCCTGATCCTGTAATAGGAATGGAATATAGTATTACCTACTCATTATTCAGGCTTTCAGAACATGTATTCATTTGGAAAGGGCTAGTTGCCCTCCTAACACCACCAATCTTTTGGTCACAGCCCCTGAAGTTTTAAGTGTCTTAATAGTGGTTCAGGCTAATTATCTCTAAGAATGTTCTCAGTATGACATTAAAAAGCCTTATGTGATCTTGTCTCACAAATTTCCTCTGTTCCAACAAATATACTGTGTTCTCTAGACAGACCTGCCAAACTTAGGACCTCTCCTATAATTCCCATTCTGCTTCTTGGCACTGTGCCTTGATAATTGTAGTTTATTTTCCCTTGGCAGAAATGTTCTCCTGCCATGTGGTAACTGTCCACTTATTCTTCAAGCAGAGAAGCATGTTTCCTCCTCATCATCACAAACAAACCCCTCTCTTCAGAGTTGAAATCTTTCTGGTAGAGAGAGAGGAGGCAGAGACCACATCCTGGTTAGCTTCCTACTATCGGAAATGAGAATTTTATCATAGTTTATTGCAATTAGTTATTTTATTTTTTCACAATGAATATCTGTTTGATGTTAACATACATGCACACAGCTGTTAGTGTCCCCCCACTTTCCCTCACACATATGAAGTACCAAGAATGATGTTGGTATATTCTAACACGTACATATTGTTTATGATAGCAATTCCACTGATTCACTTCTTTTGTGCCCTTCCCCTTCCCTTGTACCACTTCCTTGCCCCACTGAGGGTTCTCCATTATTAACCAGAGTCCCTTGTGTGTCCCTACTACTCCCTAGGTTGCACATAATAATGAAAACATATGTCCCTTCTTTTTTTGTAATTGGCTGATATTGCTTAACATAATGTTCTCCAGATCCCTCCACTTTCTTGCAAATGATGTTATTTTGTTCTTCTTTATTGCCCAGTAGAATTCCATTGTGTGTATTTCCCACAATTTTGTAATCCACTCATCTGTTGATGGACACCTAGGTTGGTTCCATAATTTGGCCGCTGTGAATTGTGCTGCTATGAACATGGGTATGCATATATTACTGTAGTGGTATAGCCAGATCATATGGTGGATCCATTTCCAGTTTTCTGAGGAATCTCCACACTTATCTACATAGTGGTTGAACTAGTTTGTAATCCCACCAACAGTGTAGAAGAGTCCCAATTTACCCACATCCTCACCAGCATTTGTTGTTGTTTGACTTCTTAATGCATCTCCCTGATTGCTAATGATGTTGAACATTTTTTATGTATCTATTTGCAATTTGTATCTCTTCTTTCATGAAGTGTCTATTCATTTCAGTCGCCCACTTCTTGATCAGATTATTTGTTTTCTTAGTGTAAAATATTGTAAATTCTTTGTATATCCTAGATATTAGACCTCTGTCAGAGGGATAGCTTGCAAAGATCTTCTCCCATTCCATAGGCTTTCTCTTTAGGCTCTTGATGGTTTCCTTTGATGAGCAGAAGCTTTGTGGTTTAATGCCATCCCACTTACTAATTCTTGTTTTAATTTCCTGTGCTTTGGAGGTCCTGTTGAGGAAGTTTCTACTTGTGCCTATATGTTGGAGTGTTGAACCTATGCCTTCTTCTAATAATTTCACAGACTCTGGTCTAATTTCCAGGTCTTTGATCCATCTCGTGTTGACTCTTATGCCGGGTGAGAGGTAAGGACTTAGTCCATTTTTCTACAGGTAGATAACCAGTTTTCCCAGCACCATTTGTTGAAAAGACTGTCCTTTCTCCAATGTATGTGTTTAGCACCTTTGTCGAAAATCAATTGACTATAAGTTTGTTTCTGTATCTTCTAATCTGTTCCACTGGTCTATGTGTCTGCTTTTGTGCCAATGCCATGCTGATTTTATTGCTATAGCTCTATAGTACAATTTGAAGTCAGGAATTGTTATGCCTCCTGCATGGTTCTTATTGCTGAGAATTGCTTTGGCTATTCTGGGTCTTTTGTTTCTCCATATAAAATTAATGACTGATTTTTCTGGATCTTTAAAAAAATGATGTTGGTATTTTGATAGGGATTGCATTGACTCTGTAGATCATTTCTGGCAGAATGGCCATTTTGATAATATTTATTCTGCCTATCCCAGATTAGGGGAAATCTTTCCATCTTCTATAATCTTCTTCGATTTCTTTCTCGGTGTTCTATAGTTTTCATTGTAGAGGTCTTTTACCTCTTTGGTTAAGTTTATCCCTAGGTATTTGATTGGTCTTGAAGTTATTGTGAATGGAATTGTTTACTGGATTTCTTTCTCAGTGGATTCATGGTTGGCATATATGAAAGCTACTGTTTTTTAGGTTGATCTTGTATCCAGCTACTTTGCTGAATTTGTTAATCAGCTGTAGTTGATTTTTCGTTGAGTTCTGGGTCTTCTAGATATAGGATCATTTCTATTGCGGTTGCTCCGGCGGACGATCTACTCCGTGATTCCTGCCACGGATGGTCGCTGCACCAAGCAGCTTCCTGACAACACAGTCTATGGTCCCCAGCCACAGACGGTCGCTGCATTAAGCAGCTTCCTGACAAATACTCTGTCTATGGTCACCAGCCACAGACGGTCGCTGCCCAGACAGCTTCCTAAAGTCTGTGGATCCTGCCACAGACGGTCACTGCGTCAAACAGCTTCCTAACAATGGTCTTCTCGCACGAATCAACACGAAGTCTGATATGGTAATTTGCAAAATAGTTATATTTAATAATCCGGGGGGTCGGGGAGGAGATAGAGATGGCAAATTCTCCCCGTGCTCTGTAGTTAGCACCTTACTTTTATAGACACTTTAGACAAGACATCATAAAAGTTAATCGAACCCAGGAATCAGCAATTATCACAGGTTGCAGTAAAAGTTAGTCAAAGAGAGATCAGCAATTATTTCAAGTTTTGGTAAGGATTAATCAAACAGGGATCAGCAATTATGTGACAAGCCTAGGGGAAGGGGGGATTGACCATTAGCACCTTGAAGATTACACCAGGTCCCTTGGAATGTGTCTGTTTGCGGACAGATCCCACCCAGCCAAATACCATGTATCCAAACTGGGCTGGTCCAAGATGATAATCTCAATGTGCCTCTAGGACAGTCCTTGGCCCTCGACACATTTCATCTGCAAATAAAGATAATTTTAATTCTTTTTTTCCTATTTGAATTCCTTTGATATTCTTCTCTTGTCTTATTGCTCTGGCAAGAATTTTGAGGACTATATTGAAAAGGAGTGGTGATAGTGGGTATCCTTGTCTTGTTCCTGTTTTTAAGGGGAATTCCAGCAATTTTTCCCATTCAATATGATGTTGGCTTTGTGTTTCTTATATATTGACTTAATGATGTTGAGGTATGTTCCTTCTACTCCAATTTTCTGTAGAGTTTTTAATATGAATGGGTGTCGATTTTGTCCAATGCTTTTCCCGCATCTATTGAAATGATTATGTGATTCTTGTTTTTAGTTCAATTTATATGGTGAATAACGTGTATTGTTTTACATATGTTGAACCAGCCTTGCTTTCCTGGGATGAAACCAACTTGGTCATGGTGTACGATTTTGTCAATATGGTTTTAAATGTGTACGGCTAGTATTTTATTTAGAATTTTTGCATCTATGTTCATTAATGATATTGGTCTGGAATTCTCTTTTCTTGAGGTATCTTTATTTGGTGTTGGTATTAATGTGATATTGGCCTCATGAAAGGAATCTGGAAGAATTCCATCTCTTTCAATTTCACGGAATAGCTTGTGAAGTATTGGTTTTGGTTCTTCTGTAAAGGTTTTGTAGAATTCAGCTGGAAAACCATCTGGACCTGGGCTTTTCTTTGATACAAGACTTTTAATTGCTATTTCTATCTCTGTGCTTGCTATTGGGTGATTCAGGTTTTCTATATCCTCTTGCTTCAATTTAGGTAGGTTGTATGTGTCAAGAAATCTTTTGATTTCTTCCATGTTTTCCATTTTATTGGAATATAAGTTTTCAAAGTAAATTCTTATGATCCTCTGGATTCCTCCACTATCTGTGGTGATGTCCCCTTTTTCATTTCTGATTTTGGTAATTTGGGTTGATTGTCTCCTTTTGGTTAGGTTAGCTAGTTGTTTGTCAATCTTGTTAATCTTCTCAAAGAACCAGCTTTTTGTTTTGTTGATTCTTTGTATTTTTTTATTATCTATTTCGCTAATTTCTGCTCTGATTTTAGTTATCTCCTGCCTCCTACTGGCTTTGGGATTCGACTGTTCCTGTTTTTCAAACTCCTTGAGGTGTGTCATTAGGTTATTTATTTGGATGTTTTATGTTTTTCTTATGTGGGCACTCATTGCTATAATTTTTCCTCTTAACATTGACTTCAAAGTGTCCCATAGAGTTTGGTATGTCGTGTCTCTATTTTCATTTAATTCCAGGAATTTTTTTATTTTTCCCCTTATTTCTTTTCTGATCCATTCCTCATTCATTCTCCATGTACTTATGTGATTACTCTTAGTCTTCCTGTTGTTAATTTCCAATTTCATTCATTTGTGATCTTAGAAGATGCAGAAAATTATATCACATCTTTTAAATTTGCTGGTGCTTGCTTTGTGACCCAGTATGTGGTCTAATTTGGAGAATGTTCCATGGGCAGCTGAGAAAAATGTGTATTCAGGTGTTGTTAGTTGAAATAATCTCTATGTGTCTATTAGATCCATTTGGTCTGTGGTTTTCTTTAGGTCTCAACAATCTTTATTCATCTTTTGTCTGGAGGATGGATCTAGTGGCATGAGTGGTGTGTTGAAGTCTCCAATATTATTGTGTTTGTGTCTATTTGGGACCTGATGTCATGAAGACTTTGATGAACGTGGGTACACCCACATTTCGTGCATAAATGTTTGCTATTATTATATCTTCTTGTTGGATTGATCCTTTTATTAGTAAGAAGTGACATCTTTGTTTTTTCTGATGTGTTTTAGCTTAAAGTCTGTTTTGTCAGTTGTAAGTGTTGCTACCTTGGCTTGTTTTCGATCTCCGTTTGCATGGTATATCTTTTTCTATCCTTTTACCTTTAGCATGTGAATATCTTTGGCTAGAAGGTGAGTTCCTTGTAAGCAGCATATAGTTAGGTTATGTTTTTTAATCCACATTGCCAGTCTATGTCTTTTAATTGGGGACTTGAGTCTTTTGACATCCACTGTTATTATTGAGATGTGATTTTTGTTTCCTCTCATTTTGAGTTCTATTTTCTGTTTGCTGTAGTGAAAAATCTCCTTGTTTAGTTGCCTACCTGGTGGAGTTCACCTCTTCTGCTTTTTTTCCTTCTTTGTGATTTATTTCTTTTAGGATTTTCTCCAGTGTTGGCTTGGTCCTCATGAATTCTTTAAGTGTTCATCATGGAAAATTTTTATTTCTCCATCAATTTTAATGACAACTTTGTTGGATATATCAGTCTTGGTTGGAAGTTGTTTTCTTCCAGGGTCCGGAATACTTCATACCAATCCCTCCTGGCATTCCTGACTTGGGTTGAGATGTCTGGGGTGATTTTTATTGTTTTGCCCCCGTATGTCACCCATTCTTTTGCTCTTGCTGCTTTTAGAATTCTTTCTTTGGCCTCTATGTTAGACATTTTAATTATTACGTGGCATGGGGAGGTCCTTCTTTGGTCATGTCTTAACAGTGTTCTGTATGTCTCCTGTATGTGAATGTCCAAATCCTTTTATATGTTCTGAAAATTCTCTGAAATTATTTCTTTGAGAAGGTTTCTTATACCCTTGGTCTGTGCTTCTAAACCTAATTTGATGCCTTTTATCTTTAGATTAGGACGTCTTGTCCTGTATTTCTTGGATGGCCAGGGTGTGTTGTTGTAATATCTTCTGTATATCTCTGACTATATTTTCAGTTTTGAATGAACTGTCTTCCAGGAATGATACCCTGTTTTCCATGTGGTTAAGCCTACTAGAGTTGGTTTCTATTGCAGTCTTTAATTCATTTATTGACGCCTTCATTTCACTCAGTGATTCTTTCTGATTCTTTCTTAGAGCCTCAACTTCCTCCTTCATCTCCTCTATGCTTTCTTTGAGGCCTTTCATCATTCTGAAGATCAAAATTCTGAATTCTCCATCTTGCATTTCCTGTAGGTCACTATTAGTAATCTCACTTGTTGATGTATTGTATTTCTTGTTTCCTCACTGTTCCTCATTCTTGTATTTTCGGTGTTTTCAATTTTGTGTTTCTGTTGCCTCTGCATCATCTTCCTTTTTATATATAAGACCTCTTGATGGTCCCTGTAGTCCCAATTGGGTCAGTACCCTACAGGCTGTGGTTCTCTCCCATCTGGTTGACCGGGGTGCAGTGTGTATGTTTGGGGGGGCACACAGGCTATAGAGCTCAGGTGTTGGCATGTGAGGTGCACTTTGAGGCGCAGTGTTGGATGTGGGCTCCGTGGCGTGGGTGATGGTGCTGGAAGATGCCAGGTCTCTGAGGCGTGGGTTCTGAGGGTCGCCTGGGCCCCAAGGGGGCACATGTGTTCCAGGTCTCTGGTGATGTCACCGGAGGTTGCCCAGGCTCTGATGCATGGTGCTGATTATCTCGCCTGGGCCCAAGGGGGGTGCGAAGTCTGGATATCAGGTGGCGGTGCCTGAGGGTGCATGGGCACTGAGGCATGGCACAGAGGATTGCACACGGGCCCCAGGGAGGTGCACAGGCTCCTGGAAATCAGGTGGCGGTGCCATAGCATGCCCTGGCAATGTGGCGGTGTGGAGGGTTGCACAGGTTTGGGTGGTGGTGCTGGAGGGTGTCCTGATATCCCCCTCGGGCCCAGACAAGATACTCAGCGCCACGCATCAGAGCCTGGACAACCTCCGGCGATGCCACCCGAGACCTGGATCACTTGTGTCCCCTTGGGGCCCAGGCAAACCTCAGTACCCATGCCTCAGAGACCTGGCATCTTCCGGCACCATCACCTGCACCTCGGAGCCCACATCCAACACTACACCTCAAAGTGCACCTCACGTGCCAACACCTGGGCTCCAACACTGGACTCTGAAGTTCAGCACAGAAGCCCCCACACATTGAGAGAGTTGCAGGCTCTGGGTCTCGGGTAGCAGCACCAGAGGGCATGGGGGTCAGAGGCGGGACTTGGGAGATCGCCCGGGTTGCGCGGGTCAGCATGGCTGGCTGATAAGGGGTGCGGGGGCCACTTGTGTCTCGGCTGTCATGGGGGTTTGATGCATGGATCATGGGGATCACACAGGCTCGTAGCGCAGTGGGGGGAGGGAGATGCATGACTCTGGCAGGAGGCTGCTCTAGGGCAGCCTTTGAAGGGTATTCACTATCTGCTGCTGGGATGGCCCCACCACTCACAGAATTCTGCTCCGGTTTCTCCTCCTGATTTGTTGGTGAGGCCGGGGGCTATTAGCCCCAGCTATAGGGTCCAGGGTAAGATGGCTCCTTACTGATACTGCTGACACGGGATTGCAATTTTCTGTGGGATTCTGTAGCTGGTAGACTCGATGTCTGTGTAGTTGTACTCGGGTTACTGGATATTGGGTTTTTATTCTTCTATGGCTGTGCGACATTGTTTAGTTCTGAGCCCCCGAAGCGATTTTGAGATGATTTTCAGACAGGCTCATTCAGGGGCTCCTATTCTGTCGCCATCTTGGATCCTCCCCCAATTATTTGTTTTAAAAGTTGATTTCTCCCATTTAACTACAATCTTCTTGCAGATGGGCCTCATGCCTTAGTTACATCGGTTGACCTTAGTGTCTGGTAGAGTACCTGGAACAGAGTAAATGCTAGACATATATGCAGGCTGTGAACAGTTGGAAATCCCTGGGAGAAATGTGTTAGAATCATAGCTCCACCATTCTTCAAGTGTGTGACCTCAAGCAATATACACAGAACCATTTCTGCACCCTCATCTATAAAATGGGAATAATAAGAACATTGACTTCACAAGATTATTTGAAAATTAAACTGAGGTGACTTTTAAAGCACTCAGCAGGATATCTTGCACTCACTGTGTGCCCCATAAAATATTATTATGATAAGTAATGGAGAAATTTGATAGGTTGCTTTTAGCAAGTGTGATGCCATGTTTAAAATGTCACACTTGTCAAAATGTTTACATTAGCAAATATGACACCTCTTTATGACTTTAAAATTAAGTAATGATTTTAAAAGTAAGAGTCAATATATTTGTTCAATATCTATATTTATAGACACTCAGTAAAAAGCAAAGTTTACCTCTGGAGCAATTTAGTCACAGATGAATAGATAATCAAAGATTATTTTGCTCTAAATTTCCCTCATTAGAGGGTAGCAACCATGAATTGCATCATTAAATTGCTTTAGGTTCAAGGCCTATTTTCACATACTTCTAAATTTACATTGGGCAGGCTAAGTACTTATTCACTATATATTTGCTAGACTACCATATGAATTGCAACATATATTTAAAAGAGTTATTTTAAGTATTGGTTATTTATTTATTGAAACTTTTTCTTATTTAAAACTTCCAAAGTATAGCTAATAAAGACTAGGTTGTAAAGACTAGGTTCTCAGTGTGTTATCACCATCATCATTTAAAAAATCATTTTATTCATTTGTATTGAATAAGCAACATGAACTCAATGCACTTTTTGGCTAATTCCCTTTTCAGAGACTTTCAAAACTGTGAACCTCTGGGGTGCTTGAGGAATTCAATACACTAGGGAGCCTGAGTAGAAATAACTAATCACCTAGACCCGTGGTGAGGTCTTCTGTTGGTTGTTACTGTGAGAATTTCAGGTAAGTGTTCTGGTCCTGGGTGGGGATACTAGGAGGCTTCTGGACTCATCATTAGATGTGGCTCTAAGTCAAAGGGGCACAGGGATCTGCCAGCAGATGATTTGAGCAGTGATCAGAGACTTTTATTGATCAACATGTGAGAGGAATTCCTGTAAAAATATCTGGTTGTGTTTTGGTTTAGTTGGTTTTTGTTTGGTTTGGTTTGGTTTGGTTTGGTTTGGTAATGGGGATTTAACCCAGGGGCATTCTTCACCCCCAGTCCTCTTTTAAAATGTTTGAAACAGGGTAGTGCTAAGTTGCTAAGGGTCTCACTAAGTCACTGAGGTTGGCTTTGAACCTCGATCCTCCTGTCTCAGACTCCCAAGTACTGAGATTACAGGCATGCACCATCTTGCCTGGCCAACATCTGGTTTTCAGTTAAACGTCAAAACTTAAATAAGAGGGACTTATGGACCCCCTAGTAATAGCTAATCTGATATCAAAAAGGAAATAAGGTGCCTTTCCTGATAAGTATCAGGTCTCCAGAGAAAGACAGCACCACTCATTACTTGTATAATTGTTTGCTATTTACTAAATCTCTAAATGATCATCTGTAAAAATCATTACCATTAGTATTTGAACATATAGAAAATTCATGCTGTGAGAAATATTACATGTGAACCACTAACCATAAATCTTGACACAGAGAAAAGAGTTCAAAATTGTTAGCTATTATTTTAATATATGATCAGATTCTAGGATTGTGAAAATCAAATGTATTAGAATCAGAAGATATTAGAAGTCAGGTCATATCTGGGAGTTTCCAACTTTTCTAAAGCAAATCCTTTGAGGTTTCATAAATCCAAGTTTTCAAATATTTTGTGTCACCATAAAATTGTTCTTTTTATTAAGCATTTCATTTAAAATAAACAAGCCACCTAATGTTTTAATAAAGGTAAAAATTAATATGAGATATACATTTAACCAACATACATTTTCTATTAAGTGTGGATAGAGAAAAGCATTTTCTAGTGAAGTAGAAAGAAAGAAGTTACATTAATGGGATATATGTGAACTAGATAATGGGCAGTGCAGAGAGTGATAATAAGGTAGTATCAGGATAAGAGAAATGTTTGGGAGGTGGATTGTAGTAATGTTGACTTGGGAACAACTTAAGTAATGTTAGAGACAAAAACCGAGAAGGTGAGAACTCTGGCTACTAAGATTCATGGGGAAAAGCATTAAAACCACAGGAAAAGCAACTAGGAAGGCATTGAACATGTCCTATCTATCCTAGGGACAGAAAGGCGGGTAGCATGACTGGAACGGATTGAGGAGGGAAGGGGGGAGGAATGTCAGCATTGACAGAAGAGAGGCAAGGATCCCAGATCACACAGAGCTTGGACATCTCTGTAAGTATTTTAGCTTTTTCTCTAAATAAGCTGAGAAGTCACTGGAGTGTTTAGAACAGAAGAGTGAAGTGGTCAACTGGCATTTTAATGGGACCACTCTGGCCACCAAGTTGAGAGACTCAAGCAGAGTAAGGCTAGATGCGAGGAGACCATAGGAGGCTTCTGGAATAATGCGAGAACAATGGTGGCTTCCATTAAAGGAGAAATATTGGAGCTGGGAAAAACTGGCTAGGTTCCAGATATATTTTGAAGGTAGAGACCAGAAGATGTTGCTAATTAATCAGGGATTAAGAGCTAGACTTTAGTCAAGAATAACACTAAATGACTTTCTCTAAGCTGGAATAATGCCATATACTGCAGTGTAGAAGATTGAATGAGACAGATATTTAGGAAATATTCTCAGGAATGTATTTTTTTCTGTGATGCCCAGTAGACATCCTATAACAGAAATTAAGTAGACATTTGAATCCAAGTGTCTCAATATATAGAAGAAATATGATCAGTGGTTATAACTTGGAAACTCACTCACATATTAAGAAAGTTTAAAGTCAGTGGATGGGATGAAATCACTAGGGAATGATTATAAATGGAAAATATAAGAGACCCAAGAGTTGACTCTGAAGGCATTCCAAAATTCAAAAGCCAGCATAACATGGAGAAGATGCGGCAAGAGAAGTAGAAGCAGATAGATATGGTGACCTGGAAACCAAGCAAGGAGAGTCTTTTCCAGCAGGAAGAAGTGATAAACTATGACAAATGTTGTACATAGATCTAATCAGACTATGACTCAAACTCAATTATTGGGTTTAGCTATGTGAGGTCACTGAACCTTTAATGATGAAAGAGTAGCAAAATATCAAGTGGAACACCTCAATTTTTAATGTTTTACTCAGATTTAAGTTTATTTATTAACACTGACATTTGATAAAACTAATATTGAGAGTTAGGTAGGAACTTTTTTCCTAGGTGCCAAGAGGACAGGAATAGAACAAATAAATGTCATCTTTACCGGAATTTTTGCTTATCTGTATACAAAGTGAGCTTTTTGCAAAATTAGCTCCTAGATTATTGCATCCCAAACTTCAAATATTACCAGAAATGTACTCATATTTTTAGCACAGAGATTCAAGCTGAACTTGGATTTTCTCTCTTCTAAGGTGAAATAGTCTAAGTCATGGAGAGGGGCAATCACACAGTGACTGAGTTCATCTTACTGGGCTTCACCGCAGACCCTGTGATGGCGCAGGTCCTCTTTGTGGGGTTCCTTGCCATGTACACTTTGACCATAGTAGGAAATACCACCCTCATACTGTTGATCTGCAAAGACTCCCAGCTTCACACACCCATGTATTTCTTCATTGGAAATCTCTCTTTTCTGGATCTCTGGTTGTCCTCTGTCTACACTCCAAAGATCCTGGTGACCTGCATCTCTGAAGACAAAAGCATCTCCTTTGCTGGCTGTCTGGCTCAGTTCTTCTTCTCTGCTGGACTGGATTATAGTGAATGTTACCTGCTGGCTGCCATGGCATATGACCGCTATGTGGCCATCTCCAACCCCTTGCTTTATTCTCAGGCCATGTCCACAAACCTATGTGTATTTTTGGTAACAGCCTCATACCTTAGTGGATTTATTAACTCTTCCATCATCACCAAGAAAACCTTTTCCTTTGACTTCTGCAATGACAACATCATTGATGACTTTTTCTGTGACTTGCTTCCCTTGGTGAAGCTGGCCTGTGGCCGGAAAGAGGGCTACCAGGCTCTGATGTACTTTCTCCTGAGCTCCAATGTCATAACCCCTATTGCGCTCATCCTTGCCTCCTACCTCTTCATCATCGCCACCATCCTGAGGATCCGCTCTACTCAGGGCCGCCTCAAGGCCTTCTCTACATGCTCTGCCCACCTGATCTCTGTGACCTTGTACTACGGCTCCATCCTCTACATCTACTCTCGCCCCCGATCTAGCTCTTCTTTGGATAGGGACAAAATAGTTTCTACATTTTACACTGTGGTGTTTCCCATGTTGAATCCCTTCATCTACAGCCTAAGGAATAAGGATGTAAAAGATGCTCTGAATAAACTCTTCAAATGACCACGATTTTCTCCTTCTAAGGAGACAATTTTCAATAAGATTGTATTTCACACAAAGCGCCTTTGTGCCTCACTATAATATAATCCAAGTTATGATGGTTCTACCCTTGGCACATTATAGACCAAGAGACCTAATATAAGAAAATTACAGGAGTGCAAGAGATAAACTTGAATATAAAATGTAAGGATTTGGATTGTATTTCATGTTACTCTATTTTAAAAAGAAATAACTTAAACCAAAATAATTCTCTTCTGACTTCAAAATGTGACTCAGGAGCTTGCTCCTCTTAGCAGAAGAAGATTTATTTGACTGGTCTTTATATAATATTATCTCTACAGTTATTTCCTACAATAGGAACAAGTATATTGAATTAGTTGTTCTATATTTTCCAATAACTTTCCTTTCCCTTAGCAGACTATCTCAAGCATATTTAGATGCATTTCTTTTTTCATTCAGAACCATTAGCAACAAGATCTAGAGTCACCCAAGAAATACTTTGGTGCAAATTATTTCAAGTAGGCATGATCTTTCTAATCTCTGTCTCTTATATAAGTTCCCTCCTTAATAAAAACCAGTCAAGATTCCATATATATGATTTCTGTAATTGTTAGCCCCTCTTTATTATATAGGAGGATTCAACTTCTGAGGACTTTTTCATCCAAATGGTAACATTCTGATCATCGAAACACAATTATTATAATAAAAATAACTATAGTAAGTAAAAAATTTGAGAAATAAAATCTATTAGTACACATTACTCAAAAGAGAAAATTGTACAGAGAGAATACAAATAGTTAATGAGCAATGAAAGGATAAACATGACAATGGTGAATTTAATTTTGACTTAATTTTCAAAGTAAAACAATACTTTTCATCCATAAATATGTCTTATTTGTATTGGTTTAAGCACCAATGAAAGTATACTGTAAAAGAACAAGTGATATGTAACCTTAAAAAAGAAGTAAAGGAAAAGCATGAGGAACTATGAATTAGTCAGATAGCCCCAGGAAACAGAGGATTCCACACAGAGTAGGAAGGACAGATTCCCACTTCTCATCATGCATATTCACATAAAATGTGAGACCCAGGGATATAATCAGTACTAGATGTAACACAGTGACTCCACAGAAACAGGATCCAACCATGTCATCCAATGGTGCTTGATTTGGAAAGCCATGCCAACTCAGTCTCTGATATCTTCCATTCCCCACTAGTGATAATAAAATTCTTATAAAGGACATGTCTAAAGTAATAGAAGCAGGCCCAGTTGGTGTATTTCAGTGGCAGAACATCATTTATTTTGTTTACATTCTTATGGGGTATATCATGATAAGTTGATGTATGTATGTATGTATACAATGTCTAAGAAAATTAGACATTTTTCAAAGTATAAATATTTAAAGGTAGCCTCCTCTGAAATGTTTAAGGAAATTAAACATTTTTCAAAGTATAAATGTTTAAAGTAGCCTTCTCTAAAAAAAAAGAAACTTTTGAACTTAAATGTCTACTAAAATGTAAACTCTCCAGGTTGTATTTTTCTGACTTTTCCAGAGAAAAAGAAACAATAGGATGTCTGTGGTTTTTTATATCAATATATATAAAGAAATTATTAGGGAGGCTGGTAATCTCAAATCTTCAGTGTGGCCCAGCAGACTCAAAGACCCAAGAGTGCATATGAAGTCCAGAGATAGTATACAAGAGACTCCCCTCTTATGTAAGAAGGATGGACTTCCATTTTTTCTTTTTATTTAAGCCTTCATCTAGATGATTTTCTTCTTTAACATTGCCTTCTACATTAATTTCTCATTGTTTAGGAGTGATTTATATGGTTTCATTCAGGTTTCATAATGGCCAGTCACTGAGCTCCAATATGATCTACAAATGAGGCTGGGCATAGTGGTGGATGGCTCTAAACCCTAGTACATGGGAGGTTGAGACAGAAGGATCTCAGATTCAAGGCTAGCCTCAGCAATTTAGCAAAACTCTCAGCAACTTAGCAAGTTCCCATTTCAAAAATGAAATGAAATAAAATGGGTCTGAGGTGTAGCTTGTAGGTAGAATGCTCCTGGGTTCAATCCCTAGTACCAAAAAAAAAAATCCATGAGTGACTGTATTATAAGAATTAATCAATTAATCCTCACAGCCCAGACTGGCCCTATCCTCTCTAATGGTGATTATCAATTGATTCTTGCATTTTATCTTAAAGGGTGTTTATCTATTTGCAATGAATACATATGTGATACGCACACATAGGTATACGGGAAGATATTACACACACTGTTCTGTGTTTTGCTTTTATAATTAAAAAGTACTTTAAGGCTGATGGTGTATCTGCATATTTATCAACTAATTAACTAACTCAAAGTGCTACTTTACTGAGTTCCATGCTGAGGTCTGTGCTAGAACAGAAATACATGCACTGGTAAACTAAAACAGGCATGGACTCAGCCTTGTTAAGGATTATGACGTAGGGTCAGACAGGGAAACTTACGATCACAAATACATGTAAATTTTACAGCATAATCAGTGCTATGTGCTGCTTTTTGTCCAGCATACAAAAGAATACACTGAACATGAGACACATTTGTTCACAAGATGGCAAGAATTCTTGGAGAAAGGAGATTCTCCCACTAAGCTGCAGTTGAATTGAATTCTTTGGCTGTGAGTTTAGGGATATAAAATAATTTGTATACATTAATTGGTGCATCAAAATTATACATCATATGAGGTTCAAAGTTATACAAACATGCATGCACATAGCACATGGTCCCCCATCTCCTGTACATGTTAGTGAGATTGGTAGTGATACCTTCACATAGAAATTACAAAATTATTTTTAAAGAGGCAAAAGTTTAGCTGGGCGTGGTGGTGCATGCTTGTAATCCCAGTACTTGGGAGTCTGAGACAGGAGGATCCGGATTTGCGGCCAGCCTCAGTTACTTAGTGAGGCCCTCCCTACTTAGTGAGACCCTGTTTCAAAATAAAGAATAAAAAAAATAGGGCTGGGAATATAGCTCGGAGGTAGAATGCCCATGGGTTTGATCCCCAGTTCTGGAAAAAAAAAAAAAGAGGCAAAAGTTTTATTATTATTTGTTGTTGTTGTTGTTGTTGTTTTGTTTTTGTGGTACTGGGGATGGAACCCAGGGGCATTCTACCTCCGAGCTACACCCCCAGCCCGATTTTTTATTCTTTATTTTGAAATAGGGTCTCACTAAGTAGGGAGGGCCTCACTAAGTGGCTGAGACTGGCCGTGAACCCAGATCCTCCTGTCTCAGACTCCCAAGTACTGGGATTACAAGAGTGTGCCACCACGCCCAGATGAGGCAAAAGTTTTAAATGTATTATTCTTAATAAAATGTTATGTTCAATATATGTATAAATACTGGTAAACCAACTTTTTATTCTTTTTAAAAATTTCTACTACATAAGTAGTATATCATTACATGCCTATTACTAAAATAAGTTTAAAAACATTTTAGTATACTGAGGATAATGTTAAATCCCCCTTCAACCTTCCATTTCATATTTCTGCTCATTCAAATTGAACTTTCTCTACATAAATTAAAAGCTCACCCATTTAAAAATATACTTAGTCATTTCAGAAGAATTTTATATTCACAGAAAATGTGAGTGGAAACTATAGGAGACAACTTCTTTAAACAGATTTGTTTTTCCTTTACATTTACCCACAAGATAAACCTTATTGTACCTTACTTGAAATTATGTTTTTCAACCACTAAATTTTCATTCTTAAGTATAGAGATCACATGTTTGTTTGTTTTTGAGCTTTAACAATTGGGATGCCTGTTTAATTATTGGATATACATAAAATACATATATATAAAATACATATGTATATATACATATACATATATATATGTATTTTGTTTGATTATTAAATGAATGACCATAGCCATTTAGTTGTAGTAGGCTGGACATTACAGTTCAAGTTCTTGGTAAGCTTTTTCTTCTACTATGCAGTGAGTCCATGGTCCAGATTCCTTTTCGCCATTGATGGCACTGTCACCACAACATGTCCACCATGTTTTACCAGAAGAGAAAGATACAGAGGGATGGTTGTATATTGGTATATTGGAAGATGCAACAACAGAAATGGTGTACCTCACTTTTGTCCAATTCCCATGATCTTGGCTTCACTACAAGAGAGTGTGCAAAATGAAATTTTCGTGTGTGCCCAAAAAGAGAAAATGGCCTTGGTAAGCATCTATCCTGTTTATATCATTTGGTTAAATGTAACTTCTATAGAACAATCATATATATTGGGTATTTTAATTTTGTTTTTAATTTAGAGAAGGGATGCAGACTTACTCTCCAAATATTTGCTCATATTGATGCTGTTATCCACATGTAGCACTCTGATTTGAAACTATATAACACAAAAACCAGTAACTCCATTTAGGTTGTCTCATTTTATTTTCTACACAATGTCTACAATGAATAATAGCATATAGTTTACTCTCTTTACCCTCACTCTCTAAAACCTCATATCTTTTTAGAGTTTGCTAGTTTAATTGACATCAATTCCCATTATGTTTGAACTATATTGTCACAGCATAACATTTAAAAATACATGAAATCCTGACCAGTAATACAATCATATGACTCCTTGATTGGAATTGTTAATTAATAGGAAGCAAAGAGGAAAATTTAAGTATTTAGTATTGTATAAGTGGCCATTTATTTGAATACTTTTTGTGTTATGACATGCTTCTCAATATAATCCTATGTAAACTAGGAGTTAGATAATAAATATACATTATACATAGAGCCTCTATTTTCAATTACTTCCTCTTATCTTCCAGGCTAGGTGCGTCTTGCTTTGGAAAATCTAACAAAACCCAGTGTAGTGGTGTATGACTAATCCCAGTATTTGGGAGGCTGAGACAGGAGAATTGCAGGTTTGAGGACAGCCTCAGCAGCATAGGAAGAGTCTCAGTAATGTAGTAAGACCCTGTTTCAAAAGTAAAATATAAAAAGGTCTGGAGGTGTAGCTCATAGGTAGAATGTCCCTAGGTTCAATCCCCAGTAACACAAGAAATAAAAATAAATAAAAAGAAAAAAATTCCCAATAGTGTCTCCTTTTTTTGAACCCCAGTTGTGTGGTTGTTGCTGCTGCAAATTTGCCTCACCACCCTCCCATCTTTTATCCTTTCCTCAGAGACTACTGGGTTGAAATCCATGTCAAATTAGATAGCATTTTCATATTACATGAAAAGTTACAATAACTATTTTTGAAAGTTTAGATCCCTCCTTTAAAAATAAATATTATATATTTAAATATTATACATTTAAATATAAATTATATATATATATATATATATATATATATATATATAGCTTCGAGTATGCTTAAACACAGATTGTATGCATTTTATTATTTTAAAATGATTTTCCATCTTAAAGAACTGTCCGCTCTACACATTTTCATTTTTCTCAATTTTCGTTTTCTCAATTTTTAGAAAAGCACCATCCTGCCCTAATTGTTATATCTTTGAACCGTTTGAGGTCTGAATGGGCTTGCTTTATGTAAACACTTACTATTTTACTATTCCTCTTATCAATACTTGAGGATAGGGATAGAGTGGAAGGAATCCTGAATTCTAGGTGCTGCACAGAGTGCTTTGCACAGATTAACTGGGGGTTCATCTGGTACAACTGGGTGTTCATCTGGTACACAGTGCAGACAGTGATCAAGTTTGTTTTTGAGTATGGGGAACACCAAATGTTCTAGACTGACCCTTAAATTGTTTCATGTGATTGAGTATGTGCCAGGTGAGATGGTGTTAGAGCTTTCTGAGCACAAGAAATAGCATGCACAAAATCAGCAAGAAATGATAGTAGTAAAGGTTTTCCAGGTGAATCTCAGAGTTCTGAGAGTCTGTACCATGGAGGGCCGGGTGGTGATTACCAGAAAAATATGACCTGAGAGGAAGGCTGTAACTTATGATCCTACAAAGGATGTTGGCCCATTATCTTCTCAACTTGCCATATTGGTCTGAGGCTGGAAAAGCAAGTTGATGATTTATAGTACAGTCACAGTGAAGCAAAACCAAAAAATAGACTTTTTCTAATCCAATTTCTTCCTACAGAAGGACAAACAACCTAGTCCTCAGCTTCTCATCTCCCCAGTTTTTTTTTTTTCAGTTAATCTTTTTTTATCATGGAAGAGCCACTCATATGTAGAAGAATACAGCCAGAGCTATGGGCACAGTGAATTCCCATAAAGGAGATTTGGAAGCCTAAGACAGAAGTTTCAAAAATTCAAGGCCAGCCTAGGCAACTTAGAGACACACCCTGTCTCAAAATAAAATATACAATTAAAGTGCCTGGGGATGTAGTTCAGTGATAGGGTGCCCCTGGGTTTGCTACCAAGTACTGTAAAAAGGAGGAGGAGAAGGAGGTAAAGGAGAAGGAGGAGGAGGAGAGGAGGAAATGAAGGAGAAGGAAGAGAAGGCAACAGTCAGTGGTACAATCCTTAGTCCTTGTTTCTATATTTTGCAGAAATGGCTTCTGGGCTCTGACCCTGACCTAAATTCCCTGAGCAGCTCTGAATACTATCACTGCATATGTGGTCCTTAGCAATCTTGAGGTTCTCTGTGGTGCTCTCTGCCTCTTGTTTACATTATTCCTCATTTCTCTTTAAGCATGCATTTGTGGAGGTAGAATCTTTGTAAGTCACAGTGCAGGGGAGACTTGGGGGGTTACAAACACTCAAAGACACAACATTTTGTCCAACACAGTATTTTTCATTCCTTTCTCTCCAGAACTTGAACATAAATTTTCGGGTATTCCAATCAAAAGCAACCTTAATGACATACAGTATACAAATCACCTGTGAATCCTTTCCATTGTAGCAAGTTTGCATAATTAAATTCCATTTTCCCCAATGTCTAGTAGTCTCCACAGGGACTCCTTGACACTGTGTATAAATGTGTATTGTGGGACCATACTTGTTACTTTCTTCATATTCTCTGAAATAATTAAAATTAGGATGGATATCTAGTTATACCTATGAAGAGATTTTTTTCTCAGTTTTTAATTTATTTCTATTATAATTTATAATTATATATTTATGGAGTAATATATGATGTTATACATCATGGAAAGATTAAATTAGACTAGTTAATATATCATTACCTCATGTACTTATCATTTCTTTGTAGAAAGCACATTTAAAATCTATTTTAGCAATTTTGAAATATTGAAAATATTAACTACAGTTACCTTGCTCTGCAATAGATCACTAGAACTTATTTCCCTAATTGAGCCCTGCTTCCTGTGAACAACCTGTCTTCTTTCCACATCAACCCACCCCTACCTTCAGCCTCTGGCAATAACCATTCTATACTCTACTCCTGTTATTTCAACTTTTTAGTTAAATTGACATAAATTTCTCAAACCCATGCTGTTAGCTGACTGCTTCAAGAGATATTTAGGAAACTTCATTTTAAAAATAATTTCTAATGAAAACAAATTTAAAAAGAAAGATTTTATTTATATTAGTTCCCTTGTTTTATTTTAGTGATCAATAAACTGTAGAATAAAGTTTCTATTGAATAACAATATAATTTTAAGAAGAATAATCCAAGTATATTTTTAAAATAAGATGCAACATCTCTAGACTCCAAAAGGCTTTCATTTTACTTAACTTTTTTCTCCAAAATTGACCCAATTTCTTTTTCTGTTATGTCATGAGCATTATGAGAACATGAATATAACATCATATGGATTGTAGAGAGATAATCCATCATTGTCAAGTGCAAATAGGGTTCTGCGGTGAAACAAGAACAAGGAACGTTAACGAATATTTTGCTGAAAAGTAAGGGAAATAAATACTGGTGAAAGGAAATATCAGGAGTCTCAAAACTAACACAAATAATGAGGGAGCTACAATTATTTGCTTTATTTTTTAAGTTTAAGCTCATATTTTACATGCACTCATTCTAACAATAGCTATAATTTCTCAGTACAGAGTTCAAACTTCTGAGTTTCAAACTCCTCATCTGTAAAAAAGAAAAACAATTTACAAGCCTTTATTGCAATGTTATGAAAAACACTGAATAAAATATAACTAAACATACATATGTGATAACATTGAACTGTAAGTTTCCACATGTAGTCTTCTACCAGAAGAAAAGAAACATTGGGTGGAACATAGTGTAATGTTTGTTAGTGTCTTAGTCATCATTTTCACAGCTATAATCCAAAGACCTTATCATACAACTTAGAGGAAGGAAGATTTATTTGCTCATAATCTGGAGATTTTGAGTTCAATCCGTGTGAAGCAGGGGACCGTGGATCTCAGGGCATGGTGGGGGAAAGTGGAGAAAGGGAGAGCACCAGACTTCATTCTTACATCATTGAGGCCAGAAGAAAGAGAACAAGTGAGGTGAGGGCAGACTATATATAATCTCCAAGGTTGGAGCTCCAGGACCCACCTTTTTCAGCTACACCCTACCAACCCAGGCCACCACCCAGATAAATCCATTCCAATGGCTGGGATTACAACCAAGCCTGCTTCCAATGTGAGGAATAGAGGGGAATTCTATTTCCAAAACATTACACTCTGTCCCTGCCCCCCTAGACCTCACGATCACCTCATGGTCCAAAATGCATTTGCCCATCTCCAAGAGTTCCCAAAGTCTTAAAATTTCCAACATCACTCAATAGTCCCAAAGTTCAAAGAGACTCAAGGTGAACTCTTCTGAGCCCTTAAAAATAAAATGAAAATTAAAATAAAGTTACATGCATCCAATATACAATGGCAAAGAGTAAACATTTGCATTCCAAAGGGGAGGAAGAGGGAAATAAGGAATGGGACCAAAACAGTATGGAGCTATGATGACAAGCATTTGATCCTGCAGCTCCATTTCTGGCAACTGGTGGACATGGCTATAAAATGAGACCTCAAAAGGCCTTTGCAGCCCCACCTCTGTGACCTGGTTGATTGCAATGGCTGGTGTACTGGCTCTTCCAGCCTGGCTCCATGGCTCACAGCTTGCAGTTTTTCCTCACAGTTGTTCTATGTTCCTGGCATTTCTAAATCTCAGTGTTTTTTATTGCAACCTTGGATTCACCCTCACAGCTTCACAAATTGTTCCATTTGGGCCTGCTTGCAGGGATTCCAACCTTGCCACATATTTCTTGGCCTCCCACACCTTCATTTGAAATCTGGGGGGAAGCTTCCATGAACCATTTTTTCCAGTAAAGCCAGCAGAAAAAGTAGTCATGCCCTTTTTTTCTTTCTTTCTTTCTTTTTTTTTTTTTTGCAGTACTAGGGATTGAACCCAGGGACATTCCACCTCCAAGCTACACCTCCAGGCCCTATTTTTTATTCTTTATTTTGAAAGAGGGTCTCACTAAGTTGTGGAGGGACTCACTAAGTATCTCAGGCTGGCTGTGAACTTGTGATCCTCCTGTCTCAGTCTCCTGAGTACTAAGATTACAAGCATGTGCCACCATGCCCAGCTCATGCCCTTTTAAATCACTGACACTGGGGCATTTTCAATCACTGTCACTGGGCCCACTCCATCTAGGATGACACTGGCCCCAAGTACATCTGGGGGCCCCTAGCCCCAACTTCATCTGCCACCTCCACCATGGCTGTTGCTGGCCTTGCCTCTCACTGCCACCACTTCCTCCTTCCTTTCATCCATCTTGCTTTCTTCCACAACATCTCACTGGGCACATCAGTTTTATATATGCATTTCTGATCAAACTGCAAATCTATATGTAAAGTCTCTCTACTTTACTTTCTGCTCCCAAAATTTGGTGTACAATTTGCTGAATGTGGACATCGATATCCATAATGCAGTTGGGATATTTTGCTGTCGATATTTCCTCTGTCAGTTTATTAATTAGTCCATCATCTTTAAATTCGGCCTCACACAAAGTTTCGGACATGGGCAAAATGTCGATAAGTTCTTTGCCAAAGTGTAACACATGTGGCCTCTACTCTATTTTTCAATGAAGTCCTCTTTGCCCTCCAAAATCTCCTGAGCACAATCTCTACAGTCTGCCTTTCTAGTCACATTCTGGCCCTTCCAATTTCCTCTCACATACATTTCCAAAGACTCACAATCCACATTGTCAGACTTAGATATAGAAGTGACAACCCCACTTCTCTTGTACTAATTTCTGTCTTAGCCAGCATTCTTACTGCTATAATCTCAAAGACTGACCAAGTATCTTAGAGGAAGGAAGATTTATTTGCTCACAGATTTCTTTGGAGATACTAGGGTTCAGTCCATGAGAGGCAGGAGACCATGGATCTTAGAGCATGGTGGCAGAAAGCAGAGAGAGGGAGAGCACAAGTCTTTGCTCTCACATCATGGAATCCAGAAGCAAGAGAGTAGACAAGGGGAAGAGGAACCATATATAATCCCCAAGACTGCAGCCCCAGGGCCCACCTTCTCCATCCACACCCTACCAGCCCAGGCCACCACCCAGATAAATCCATTATAATGCTGAGAGTACAACCAAGTCCCATTTACAACATGAGGGCTAGGGGGGCATTCCTCTTCCAAACAGTTACAGTTAGTTTCATTACATTCCACTTGAGCTATTTTTTTCACTAGTGGGATTTATGTGGCATGACACCAGGGAGAGTACTGTGGAGGGCTCCCTCACTGTGGGAAAGAACATTCTTTTAGGTTGATATAACATCTAAAAATCACATCTTTAATTGTGGATTTAGAACATTCTTTGTTTAAAGAGCTCTTATAAAATTTGCCAGTTTTTATTGTTAGTGCAGAAGGTGCAAGGTTTGCACAAATATATTTTATATATTCAACTAGAACTTAAGGAAGAAATTTGGAGGGGATAAACTACTAAAAACAAATACTTATAAAATTGGAAAAATTTCCAGCAATCTAAATGTTCACATTATTTGCTCATCAAATACTGTTCAGTCAGTAAACCTGAAAGTCAAACTATACATGGGCAAATCATCAGGCTACTTTTTCTTCTGTCCAAGACATCCAAAGACAACCAACAGAATAAATTTTAGAAAAAAAAGAGACTACTACTGCAAAGAGGAAAAATATCACATTGCAGAACTTAAAAAGACAATATCATATAGTTTTAAAAAGTTTAGCCCAGAGGCAGGAGGAAGATGGTGACAGAGTAAGAGCCCGAGGTGAGCTTGTCTCTAACTCTCTCAGGAACTCTGATTTGAGCAGTATCCCACATCGCAGACTACCTTCTTTGGAGGTGGGAACTAAAGACAGAGAAACAATGATATCTAAAAGGACGCTTTAAAACACCAAGGCTGAAAAAGGAAAATGAAGCAACAAATGGCTGAATAAGCAGAGACGCGAGAACAATAGCACACACTGCAGAATGCCTTGAACTTCGAAAACCCCAGAAAATCTCATATCTGGCAAGCTGAGACTTACTCCACAGACATTGAGGACACCAGTCACAGAATCACACAATCCTGTGAAGGCACAGGAAAGAGAAAGTGACCAAACCCACCACTCCATCCCCCCCCCCCACACACACACTGTGCCTGGTGACAGAGGTCAGTGCAAGATTAACAGGGAGGTGAGTGCAGGTCCCACACTGGGGTAACTGAAAAAAGACCACAAAAAGAGGGTGGGAATATGCGCAGACTTTGGCTACACGCTGCACACTAAATTCTGAGGAAAACACAGGACTTGGAAGCTGCAGACAAACCCAGGCTTTTCTGTAGAGGGGGAAGACTTCCCATGCTTGCTTTGGAATGAACTCTGCTCCTGGGTCCCAGTGCTCACACCATGCAGACAGAGACACCAGTTCAGAGTCTCATCACTGGAGACCCAGTGCTGGGGCTGCAGACTGATGTATTTTTACAGGTATCTGAGCAAGTGAGAATGCTTGGAACGTGCGCGGGAACATAGAGTAATAAATGGACCTTAAACGGCGGAAAATATTCACACAGACCCACACAGTCTTGCACAGACCAGGTGCGAGAGTTTTTTTTTTGTTGTTGTTGTTCTCTTTTTTTTCGCTTTTCTTTTTTGTTTTTAATCTCTCAATAATTGCACTGAATATCAATGACCTCAACTCTCCAATTAAAAGACATAAGGTGGCAAAACGGGTTAAAATCATAATCCATCTATATGCTGTCTGCAAGAAATGTACCTTACACGTAAATATACTCACAAACTAAAGGTGAAGGGTATTGGCACAAAAGCAGACACATAGACTAATGGATCAGAATAGAAGATTCAAAAACAAGTCTGCACACTTACATCCAATTGATTTTTGACAAAGGGACCAAAAATATACACTGGAAAAAAGATAGCCTCTTCAACAAATGGTGTTGGCAAAACTGCTTATCCATGTGCAGAAAAAATGGAAATAAAAACCATTTTCTCACCTTGCACAAGAGTCAATTCAAGATGGATCAAAGACCTGGAAATTAGACCAAAGAGCTTGCAGTTACTTGAAGAGGGCATAGAACCAACACTCCAACACATAGGCATGGGTAAAAACTTCCTCAACAAGACCCTAAAGGCACAAGAAATTAAAATGATGATTAATATTTGAGATTGCATTAAACTGAAGAACTTCTGTGCAACAAAGGAAACTATCAAGAATCTTAAGATAGTCTAAGCCAACAGAATGGGAGAAGATCTTTGCCAACTACTACTCTGATAGAGGACAAATATCTGGAACATACAGAGAACTCAACAAACTCACCACCAAAAAAACAAATAACCCAATCAAAATATGGGCAAGTGAATTAAATAGACACTTCACAAAAGAAGAAATACAAATGGCCAATAGATGTATGTAAAAAATATTCAACATCACTAGAAATCAGAGAGATGCAATTCAAACCTACCCTGAGATTCACTTAACCCCAATTAGAATGGCAATCATTAAAAACTCAAAAAATAACAAATGCTGGTGAGAATATAGATAAGTAGGAACTCTGATACGCTGTGGGATTGTAAATTATTGCAACCACTTTAGAAAACAGTGTGGAGGATCCTCAGAAGAATGGGAATGAACCTACCAATGACCCAGCTATACCACTCCTGGGTGACTAACCAAAATAATGGAAACCAAACTACCATACTAAGGCATGATTAACTTTGTTTATAGATGCACAATTCACAATTGCCAAACTATGAACTCAGCTATAAAGAACAAAATTATGTCATTTGCAGGGAAACGGATGGAAGTGGAGAACATTATCCTAAGTGAGATTAGTCAGTCACAAAAAGTGAAAGGTTGGATGTTCTCCCTCATATGCAGAACCTAGGGAGAAATTGAGGCATAGGCCGGACTATAGACAAGGGAGGAGAAATCTTAGTGGAGTGAAGAAGGGGACCTAACTGAGGGAGATGGGAGGGGAAAAGAAGACTAAAAGAGGGAAACACCTCAATGGATATGATGTACATACAGACTTATCAAAGCCAATCACTGTGCTAAGCATCATAAAGAAGGGAGTGGAAGGGAATGGGGTGGGAACAGGGGCAGGGCTCAGTGAGTACTGTGTACAGGTATTCCCCAATCACCTTGAACTTCAACAAGATGTATGATTACAGTGCACCAATTAAAAAAGTTTAGCCCACAGAAAATAATAACAAAAAAATCTAAATTTTCAAGTTTAGTTGAAATAAATGTGTTAAACATGACAAGTCAATAATTTGTAAACTGCAATATGTATCCAAGCTTCATGCTTGTGGTCGTATGCTCAGTATTGCTTTCCTAAAGGCCTCTTTGACATCTTTGTTTCTCACACTGTAGATGAGAGGGTTGAGGAACGGGTTGACGATGGTATAGAACAGGGCGGCCACTTTGTCTCTGTCCAGTGAGTAGCTGGAACTGGGCCTTGAATATACAAAGAGCAGGGATCCGTAGAAGAGTGTGACAGAGACGAGGTGGGAGGCACAGGTGGAAAATGCCTTGCGCCTTCCCGAGGCTGAGCGGATCCTCAGGATAGCCAGGAGGATTTTGCAATAGGAAATGAGGATGGCCAGCAGGCAGGAGAGGACTGTGAAGCCCACCAAACTGGAAAGGATTTGCACATAAACCCGGGTGTCTGTACAGGACATTTTTACCAATGGTAGTACATCACAAAGAAAGTGGTCAATGACATTGTTACCACAGAACCTCAGCCGGAAAGTGTTGGCAGTATGGGCTGTGGCATTCAAAATCCCTCCTATGTAGGAGCCAGCAACAAGCCAGATACAACGTGAAGTGGACATGATACCTGAATAAAGCAGGGGGTTACAAATGGCATTGTGGCGGTCATAGGCCATGGCAACCAAAAGATAGCATTCAGTGAAGGTCACAAAAGCAGAAAAGAAAAACTGAGCCCCACACCCAGCCAAGGAAATCCGCTTGTCTTCTGAGAAACAATTGGCCAGGATTTTAGGGGTATACACAAAGGTGTACCAAAAATCCAAGAAAGACAGACTACCTATCAAATAATACATAGGTGTATGCAGCCGAGAATCAATGCGGATTAAGATAACCAAGGTCATGTTCCCTGACAAGGTTAGCAAATAGAGAGTCAGAAATACTCCAAATATGATCAACTGCCACCGAGGGTCTCCGGAGATGCCCAGCAAGATGAATTCAGTCAGGAAGGTGCGATTTCCAACTTCCATGTCCACAAAGGGGAAGCCTGAATAGCATTAAGATGAAAAGGAAATAATTTAGTAATCTTTTCTTTTAAGAGAAATAAACAGTGCATCAATTAAGGTAACAACTATTAAGATGTGTGTAGATATTTACTTTTTAGTCTCTAGAACTATACAACTTCATCTGTGACTTTGGAAGAGCACTGCAATTGGAGTCAGAATCCCATTTTAAAAATGAGGGCTTCCATTTATTAACCATGTAATGCAGGGCCAGGCCCTTATTAGACAGGTCAAAGAAAAAAAAGTAAACAAAGATTACTAATAGCTTCCTGACAGGTTGTCTGGTTAAATAAAGAAGATAATCATGAGGTCACCAAGCATGATGTTTGATACATAATCTGCATTCGAAAAACTTTAGGATCATTCCATAGGTTCATGGAAACTTCTTACATGTCAAGCATTATGATGGCATTTGTATGAACACCAAAACACTGTACTTCTCCTAGTGCTATAAAGCAGTTGTAAAAATTACATATGGCAGGCTGTGTGCCAGTTACTACTCAAGTCCTCTACTTACCCATTTCAGTTCTCACTGCACCTATACAAGGAAGGTGGTATTATGATCCCCTTGATACCACTGATGAAGCTGAAATACAAAGCTTGTGAGAAAGGATGTTCAAAGTCACAGAGCTGGTGAATAGCACAGCTCATAATTGAAGCCAGAATTTTCTTTTTTACATATTTTTAGTGCAGTGTAATTATATAATATAATGAGATTCACTGTGATAAAAAATACATGCACATATCACTTTCTTTTTTTTTTTTTTCGGTACCAGGAATTGAACTCAGGGATGTTCTACCTCCGTGCTACACCCCCGGCCCTATTTTTTTTTATACTTTATTTTGAAACCGGGTCTCACGAAGTTGCGGAGGGCCTCACTAAGTAGAGAGAGAGAGACAGGGAGAGAGAGAGAGAGAGAGAGAGAGAGAGAGCTGAGGCTGGCTGCGAACCTGGATCCTCCAGTCTCCACCTCCCAAAGTACTGGGATTACAAGCGTGTGCCACCACGCCCAGAACATATCACTTTCTTAATTGAAGGAATATGCTACCAACAAGTCCAACTGTTACTACCGTCAGAACTGCATAACTGCTTCTTCCATTTTCAGCTAACTTCAGCAATGCTATAGCTCTCTAACAACAAAAATGTCTTTACAAATCAAAGAGTTGAAGTCAGGTGTCATGGTGCATAAATGTAATCCAAGTACTAGGAAGGCCGAAATGGGAGGATCACAGGTTCTAAGACAGCTCAGCAATTTAGTGAGACTCCCCCACAATTTAGCGAGACCTTCTTTCAAAATGAATAAATATAATAGGGCAGGGGGTGTAGCTTAAATGTAGAATGCCTTTGTGTTCAATCTTCAAAAATATGTTTTAAGTTTTTTTTTTTTTTTTTTTTTTGCGGTACCGGGGATTGAACCCAGGGGTGTTCTACCTCTGTGCTACACCCCCGGCCCTATTTTTTATACTTTATTTTGAAACCAGGTCTCACGAAGTTGCAGAGGGCCTCACTAAGTAGAGAGAGAGAGAGAGAGAGAGAGAGAAAGAGAGAGAGAGAGAGCTGAGGCTGGCCGTGAACCCGGATCCTCTGGTCTCTGCCTCCCAAAGTACTGGGATAACAAGCGTGCGCCACCACGCCCGGTCTTAAAATATATTTTTCTTAAGAGGACTTTGTTTCCAATTTTCCTGCAGGTTATATGAGATTATATACATGATTAGGATACTTTTTGATACTGTGGATGAAAAACATGGAAAATAATCCATTTTTTAATGTTAATGCAGTGACATCATGAATCCTTCAAGTTCATATGCTGAAGCAACAAAAATCTCAGAAGAAAGCTAAATTGAGGTATATAATTAAATATGCTGGTCATTTTTTAAATGTATGATATTTCAATATATGTTTAAAACATAATCATTTGAATTTTTTCCTTTGGGAAGGATCATTTCAGTTCAATTGCCCATTTTTAGTTGGTTATTTCTTTCTTTAGTGTTAAGTTGTTTAAGTTCTTTGAGTACTGTAGATATTTGCCCTCTATCAGATGAGGAGCTGGCAAAGATTTTCTCCCATTCTATAGGCTGTCTCTTTAGGCACATGATAGTTTCTATTGCTGAACAGAAGCTTTTTAACTTAGTGCCATTCAATGAACTGAATATACACATCCCAAAGGAAAACATACAAATAGCCATAATATAAGAAAAATGTTCAACATCATTAGCAATCAGGGAAATGTAATTCAAAACTATTCTGAGATTCCATCTAACTCTAGTTAAAATGGCAGCCATAAAGAATAAAAACAACCATAAATACATGTGGGGATTTAGAGAAATTGAAACCCTTATACACTGTTGATAGTACTTCAAATAAATACAACTACTATGTTTATCAGTGTGGAGTTTCCTCAGAAGACTGGGAATAGACCCACCATATGACCCAGCTATACCACTCCTGGGTATTTTTCCAAAGGGATTGAAGACAGAATTTTTTTTTTTTTTGCAGTACTGGGGATTGAACCTGGAGGCATTCTACCTCTGGGCTACACCCCCAGCCCTATTTTTTATTCTTTATTTTGAAACAGGGTCTCACTAAGTTTCAAAGGGGCCTCACTAAGTAGCTGAGGCTGGCTGAGAACCTGCGATCCTCCTGTCTCAGCCTCCCAAGTACTGGGATTACAAGCATGCGCCACCACCTATTTTTTATTCTTTATTTTGGAACAGGGTCTTACTAAGTTGCAGAGGGCCTCACTAAGTAACTGAGGCTGGTCATAAACCCAGATCCTCCGGTTTCAGCCTCCCAAGTACTGGGATTACAAACGTGTGCCACCATACCCGGCTTGAAGTCAGAATATTATATTGATACAAGCAGTTCCATGTTTATTGCAGAACAATTCACAGGAGCCAAACTATGGAACCAGCCTAGATATCCATCAACAGATGCATGGATTATAAAACTGTTGAATATCCACACAATTAAATTTTAATCAGCCATAAAGAAGAACAAAATTTTGTCATTTACAGGAAAATGGATGGAACTAGAGAATATTATGCTGTGTGAGATTAGCCAGTATCTGGAAGTGAAGGGTCATAGGTTTTCTCTCATATGTGGAAGCTAAGCAGAAATTGGGAAATAAAAAAGACTTCAGAAAAATGAGGAGAGAGATCAGTAGAATAGTGAAAGAGGATTTGGAAGGGAATTGGAGAGGGGAGAAGGGAGACCTGATGAAAGAAACAGTTCACACAACCCTGTGTACATTTTTGAAACTATCAATAACAATTTCAATATTATGAACATGGAGGAGGAGGGAATAGGACAGGATCAAGAGGGAAATGCACCAGGTGCTACATGCACACATGTTTCTATCACACTAAACCTCAATATGATGTACGGTCACAATGCACCAATAACACTATGTTTAAAAAATTACCATATGGACAATTGGCCCAGTAGCCAGTTGACTTACGCCCTTGCTAATGAAGCAGAGGGATAAGGTTAAAAACAAGAGATGATTGCTATTTATTTCAATGTTATAATCATTTACCTTCCAAATGAGCCAAAGTGAGCATTACAACTAGCATGCCAAACCAAGAGGTCCAGTGTTTCTGTTTGTTCAAAAGTAAGATATGGGTATCCTCATTATTTCGATGTAGGTGATAATATTCAGGGAGGAATATTAAGACATTATAATCAAATCATATTGAAGTAGTGAGCATTCTTCCATTCCTCTAACCATTATTACTTAAGATCTCTTCTCATTAGCACATGGTGTACAAATGCTTTGTCTTACACCTGAGGCTCTGGAAGCTGCCCTTACCATAGCTGTAGACCCTTTCTCTCATCACTTCTCCACATCAGTTTAGGGCTTCAATCAAAGCACATTGCTACATATTGATTTCTTTACAATAACCTTACAGATCTGAGGAGCACCACAGTTACGTATATAGTGCCTTGCTGTCATGCATGTGCACAATGTGTATTTTATTTTCAGAATCTTCTTAAGCCTGAGTAGAATTATTTTGGCAGGTTAAGGTTTTATGCAATAACTTGTAAAATACTGAGTTATAGCCATCACCTCAGTGGTTAGTACAAACTCTCTCTGCTATATTACCACATTACCATCAAGGATACACATCTAGGACTTATTAAGGTTATTTTATATAAGTTTGGGAAAATGGAAATAAGTGGGCAAAGTGAATTATTATATTTTGGCTTGTTTGAAAAAACAGCAAATAATTGATAGAATACATTATCTAATCTTCTATTCAAATAATACACCAATTTGATATAAGGAGTGAGGAGAGAGCAATCCCATTATAAGAAAGTATCAGAGCTGTCACATGCAGAGAAGCTGGTGAACTACAGGATGTAAGACAGGTTAAGTAGACACAGATGGAGACAGGTGCCTTGGATAAGCCAAATGCATCACCAGACCACAAAATTTGGGGGAGGGTATATTGATTTTAGCCTTTAAATCTTCAGAATTTGAAGCTGTGACTAATAAGAATAATTAGTGTGACCAAAGAATGAATGATGGGATCTCTCATTCTTATGTCACTGGTTGAGACCAGTTTTCAAATAAAAAGGGAATTGGGAAATATTAAAAATTCTACATTGAGATAGGAAAGACTGTGCAAAATGCAACCTTCCTGGAGGACAGAACCTAAGGCCATTGCTCTCAATCTCTCCTCTAAAGATAAATTTTCATTTACATAACAATTTATCTTTAAAATACTGGTGAAAGCCAAGGACAGGAACTTTTCAAACTATGTACTTGGGAATCAAAGTTTCCTATCTCTTTTTATGCACAAACTATTAGATCTTGGATTGGGGTGGATAAATATATTAGATGAAAACTTGAGGACACTCCATTATAAGACCCAATATCTTATTCATGATTCTGACTTCTGGGTGATTATAATTGAATCATATTTTAGAATTAAATTTCTTACACTTAAAAAGGAGGCTGAAATTAATATACAATAAAATAATCTATGTGTCACAGTACACAAATAGCCATAACTCTTTACTAATTTCAAGAGTGTTTTCTGTTTTCACCTTTTAAGTCTTTTACATCATTGTGGTCCATTTTCCTGAAAAGATTTCAGCAGACAGTGGGTTACAAGCCTGGGTCTCGAGAAAATTTTCATGATTTTTTTCTCACTTTTTGAATCATGCCAACACCCGGTAAATACATTTTTGCTAGCTTGCTGGATAATGAGTCATATGGTCATATTCTCTCTGTCACACCAACTGAGAAGATGCTGGCCCACAGACATGGGAGTGATGACCTTCTATCTGATCAGCTCCCAACTTGGAGTGGCTAAGAACTCAGCTCCCAACTTCTAGTGGCTAAGAACTAGCCACTGACAAGTGAAAAAAAAAAAAAACCAGCTAAGAGCAGGCAGATCAGGGTAAGACAGAACTGAATAACTGAAATGCTGCCTACTTCAATTCTGATTCCATTAATTTATAGAATTGTAATTCTGGGACAGTCTTTTGATAATCTCCCAACCTACAATCATTTCCTCTGAAGATGTAAAGAATTTTCAATGTTATATTGAAAATTCATTAAAGTATCTTACTGGCATAAAAGGAGACATATGGAACCATGCAACATGATTGAGGCAGAAATCAATCTATGCACCTAATTCTTAACAAGTCACCAATAATAAGCAATGGGGAAAGCAGAGTCTCTTTGATATGTGGTCTTGGAAAAACTGGATATCCACATGCAGAGGAATGAAAATGGATCCCTATCTCACACCGTTCACCAAAGTTAACCTGAAATGGTTGTGACTACATCAACTTTTCTTATAATTTGACAAAGCAGTGATAGGCTTAGAAATACAAAGTTCATTTTGTTGGATGGAGCAGTCCTGTAACCAGGATATAGCACCGGTTTTAACAACTGTGTGATTTTAGGAGAACCATTTCCTTGATCAAAATGCATGCATATAGAAATTTACTGAACCTTTTTGCAGCAACAAACTTCTCTGATTCCAATTTGTTAAAATCTCTTACAGACTCCATCATAAAACAATAGACAGCCTCATGTTGCAATACCATGCAGCAGAGCAGATTAAGAATGCTTATATTCACATATATTTTTACATAATATGGGATTTTATCACCACATATCATATCAAGATTTGCATTCTGTGTCATTTCCCTAAGAAAATGAAACAAATGAAAAAAAAATCTTGTAAGCTTGTGCACATTCTCTAACCACTAGATAAATAGTTTAGTTCTTAGTCTAAACTATTGTTTAGTTCTATCCTATCTCAAACTTCCTCAGCATCATATAGTGTATCACTATTAAGAAAAAATAATAAACAAAAAGGTCATTTTCAAGTTCTCAAATCATCTAGAATTTGAAAAAATAGTTGTCAATTGCATGTTAATGAAATAATAGGCATAAAAATGCCAGAGTTTATCATGAGAGAGCCTCTTACATACCATGGTTTACCAAGATGTGTCCTGCCCCATGGCAGCCCTCTCCTATTTTCTTCAGGAAAGCACTCAAAACACTGTGGAAATAATGTGACCCTTGGCCACCTAGAAATGAGTACCAAGAAATGAGAACATCATACCCTAGAGGTCTGGGAAATACAGAGCAGAATGACCACAAGAGTTCAAAGAATGTCATGATTACTTTCTGTCCTCTTGATTTCCGCAATTCCTAAGTGAGTACGGATGGTACAGCATTAATTACAGATTGACTTTTAAATTATAGATGAGGACAAGATAGATCACTGGATGGAACCTTATTTAGAACAGTGTGTGTGTGTGTGTGTGTGTGTGTGAGTGTGTGTGTATGATCCATTAGAGCCAAGTCAGACTCTGTCCCTCTTCCAATTGCAGCTGAGGATACAGAGAGGCCAAACTGCTCTGCTGAGCCCAACCTTATGTGCTTACCTTTGGTCAGAAAGGCCTGTTCTCGGAAGTGACACTCTTTCCTGTTCTCTGGTAAGTAGACATGCTGTGTTGGACTCAATATATGCAT
>PVJS01008690.1:0-20854 GCA_004027185.1 Glis glis
CATTATTTTGTTGAGTTTTGGCTGTTCTGCTTTTCTTGTCAAGAAGCAGTCTTCTTGCCATCTGGGCTCTGACTCCTGGAGCACCAGCAACACGCTGCCTCTCTCTTTCCCACCATCTCGGTTCTCCCCTGTAAGGCCTCTTTGGCTCTGGCCAGCTCCTGCTCCTTCTGTGCCAACTGGACCCTGAGCTCCATGGCCGAGAGGACCTCGGCAGCCTTGAGCCCTGAGACTCCTCCAGGTCCTTGGCCAACATCTCCTTCATCTGCTTCCTGGAGCCGGGACACCTCTTCCCGCAGGAGCACCGGCTGGTCGCAATCGCCATCTGCTGGAGCCGGGGGTGCCCTGGCGCGGGGCCGATTGATGGGCCCCGCTGCATCTGTGCATAGCTCTCAGGCTGCGGCCTGGTGGTTGCGTGGGCCCCCCCAAATATATTTTTAAAAATGGTTGAAAGACATCTAGGCGCCAGGGTGTGGGCAGAAGAGGGTGCTGGGGAGCAGTGAGCTGTCTCTGTGTCGGGCTCAGCGGCGGCCAGCGCCCGGAGCTCTGCAGCTGCGGCCACAGCAGTGCCTTCCTCCTCATCTTCTTTGTGGGTTCCGAGCCGGGACGCAGCTACCACCCCAGCCCCGCAGCCTCCTCCCCGCCCTACTCTTCTTGTTAAGAGGCAGTCTTCCCGCCGGCTGAGTTCCGAGATTTGGAGTGCCAGCAACACGCTTCCTCCCTTTATCTCACTCACCCGTGTTCTGTGGATCTGGTTCGACGTTGATTTCATCACAGTCCGAGGTTGACCGCTTTCGATGGTGGACTATAATCACTGGTTTTACAAGAATCAGCTGTTTCTTTGCTGGAGGATTCCGGGAGCCGCGGTGCTGGCGTGGCTCAGCCAAGATGGCACCTTTGTCTCTGCTCTCTGCTCACAGATTTGCCATACCGCACTCTGCGGATCTGGTTTGATGTGGATTTCATCATAGTCCAATGTCGACTGCTTTCGATGGTGGACTATAATCACTGGTTTTACAAGAATCAGCCACTTCTTTGCTGGAGGATTCTGGGAGCCGCGGTGCTGGCGTGGCTCAGCCAGGATGGCGCCTTTGTCTCACTCTCCGCTCACCAGGTGAAATGCTTTGAACTCCCTACCGCCCTCCGCTCTTTCCGCTGCCTCGCATTCTGCTGCATTTTGTCTCCCATTGTTTTGCTGAGTTTTAGCTGCCCTTGTTTTCTTGTCAAGAAGCAGTCTTCCCACCTGCCGAGCTCCGACTCGGAGCCCAGGTGAGACACCTCTTCTCGTTATTCCGCCATCTTGTTTCCTTCCCCTCAGCTAAATTTATCTGACTATGGACCAACCCTTGCCACTACCGCTGTGCTCCCTATTTTCAAGTTCACCTGTGTTCTTTAAATAGGTTCTTTAAATATGCTGATCAAGGTTCACCTTAAAGCAATATGCAAGCAGCAGATGCTTCATATCATCAGGGTGTACTGTCTTTTCCCATTGAATCACTTCTTCTGCCATCCCATTGCACCATTATAGTATTTATAATGGAAGTTTTAATACAAGTTACAATGTCCTTAGGAGAAAAATACTATACTCTGTTTTCAGTTGCTTGCGATTTGGGTTGAAAAAAGCATTTGAGATTTTGATTAAAAATATACATAGTATGCGAGGATCTTATGTCTCTGATGAGGAACACAGTACTTCCTTCTTTAGGTGCCCCTCTTTTGTCCCTTAGAGGTTGTACTATGGTATTCCCCCGGTCACTCTCCCTTTGGCGTGAGAAGCTGCAGGGGCTCAGGACACTTTCCCACCTGCATTCCCTCTTCTAGATTGTACTTTGAGTGTCAGAAGCTGAGTTCTCTCCTCACAGAGCCCTGGACCTGTTCCCCATAGCCTGGTCTGCGCAAGCCTCTTTCCTGGGACCACCCTTTGAAGGCAGATCATGCCACAGTGTCCGCACAGTGGGGCCAAGAGGGGGCCAAGAGATGGCAGCTGTTTCTGTGGGGTGTAGACAAATCCCCAGGTCCCTCGCAGTGTGAGTTGGAACTGAAGTTGGAAAGAGAAGGAGGAGGTCTTGAATGCTTGGAGTTAGTTGTCCTGGAGACTCAAGGTTCAGGCAGAAAACTCTGAGTCTACATGTCTGAATTAGAACCAAGACTGCCAAGTTGTTATAAAATCACCTTGGTTAAGTGGGTAGCACATATTTTATTTAATAGTTTTTAACTGATTTTAACTTTTAAATATTTGCACACATGGCATGTGGACCTCTATTTCTACTATTGTTCCTGTACTATAAAGCTATACAGCTGGGTGTGGTGGTGCATGCCTGTAATCCCAGTACTTGGGAGGCTGAGACAGGAAGATCACAGTTTTACTGGTGGTCAGGTCATTGGTGCGTTGTGTGTACATACATATGCACACACTTCTGTGTACGTACATAGGCACACAGTGAATAGAAGAGTGGTGTAGGGTGGAGATATAATGGAAATCATTGTCCAAGACCAGACATCACTTCTGGTCTTGGATCTTTTATTCTTTATTATTACAGAGTTGGTTACTAGGTACATGGAATTAATTTTACACATTAGGTCTGGTAGGTATTTATTAGATAATTTTTAGAAGAATTTGAAAATAGTTACCATCTATAGATAGTACATTAATCAGCAGTTAAATTCCTAGGTCAGAGTTCTCAATTCACCTGGATTCTTGGGAACCTAAATGACAGTTCTTAACAACCTCCTTTTGTAAAGGGTGTCACCAGGACCAGCAACATCAGAATTACCTGGGACATTTTTTGGAAAATAAAATCTTATCAGTTCCCTATCCCAAGGACCTACCCCCAAATGCTGAGGTGGCTAGCCCACTGGTCTGTTTAACAAACACTCCAGGTAAGATCGGAGCAGCTACAGGTAAAGTTTAAGAACCATTCCCTTAGCCTGTTTCTCCTCCTTCTCCTTCTCCTTCCTTCTCCTTCTCCTTCTCCTTCTCCTTCTCCTTCTCCTTCTCCTTCTCCTTCTTTCTCCTTCTCCTTCTCCTCCTCCTCCTCCTCCTCCTCCTCCTCCTCCTCCTCCTCCTTCCTTTTTTTGATACCAGGAATTGAACTCAGGGGCATTCTAACTCCAAGCTGCACCCCCAGTCCTATTTTATTTTTTTTTATTTTGAAACAGGGTCTCGCTTAATTGCTGAGGACCTCGCTAAGTTGCTGAGGCTAGCCTTGAACCTGCGATCCTCCTGTCTCAGCCTCCTAAGTACTGGGATTACAGGTGTGCTCTGTCATGCCTGGCTATTCCCCCTCCTCCTCCTCCTCCTCCTCCTCTCCTCCTCCTCCTCCTTCTCCTTTTTTTTTTTTGAAGTGATCATAACCACAATTTTATTGTCTTCATAATAAAACAAAAGATAAAGCTTCAAACTGGATCACTTGGCCCTTTCTCTTCTTATCTCATCTCAGTTCAAAATGTTTGCATCTCTTAACAGCCCGAATTCTCTTTGATATTCAGTTGACCTCAGCACACCCAAGCCTCAACACAATCTTCTTCATAGTTTTAGCTCTTTTCTGGAAAATCGGATTAGTCTGTCCACCATAGCCACTCTGCTTCCTGTCGTAACACCACTTTCCCTGTGCATACAGAGGACCTTGCCCTTCTTGTACTGTGTCACTTTGTGGGGCTGATGTTCGCCACACTTCTTACAGACTGTCCAACGGGTTTTAGGAACAGTCATCATGTTTTTGGCAACGTTATCAGCATGGAAAGCTATTATCTACTTCTTGATGGGATTTATCAGGCAAATATGGTGGAAAGTTTTCTTTGTCCCTGGCCACATTAGTTCAATAGACATCATACAAATACCATTGAGAAGCGTGGCAGTATTTTATAGTTGAAACAAAGAAAGCTTTGTTTTAAGTACTTTCTAGAACAAACACACAACTTAAGTACTTTCTAGAACAAACACACAACTGTGTTTTAGATGTAGTAATTGCTAAATCTTATCTGCTTGGTGCCTTTTATTAATGCTTGCTCTCTTGAATTTTCTTATTTTTATATTTAGCAGTACTTACAAGTTGTAGTTCTTGATATGTTGTTGTTTTCCAAGGCCCAAACCCCTGAAGGATGCTTTATCAAGGATAGAGATGTCATAAAGCAGAATCAATAAATTAATACTGAACTTCAGAGTTGGAAGGGAGAAAGGGAATAACAGAACTAGTTCTCTACCAGCAATTTAACTTCCAGAAGGAAAACAAATCTGTTTCTTGGTTTTTCTTTTTTTTATTACAGTTTGATTAAATTCTCTGATCATAATAGCAATGCAAATCCACTCTGATATTCAATGTGGATTGAATAATAAAAAAAGATATGCTTCTATGAAGTGGCAGGAAAAGAAGACAGAGAATCAATTGTACTGAGTTTCTGAACTTCCAAGTAAGGATAATATTTACTAATTTACTTATTGACATTTAATACCTTTTTACTTTGTATCTACTTAGGAATAAAGTGAATTTATATAAAATAGAAAATTGAAAGGGGATTTCCGTGGTTGAGATACCCCTCTGCCAAAGGCCCATGTGTTGAATGCTTGGCCCCAAGTCTGTGGTGCTATTGCAAAGTGGTGGAACCTTTCAAGAGGCGGGGAGTAGTGGGAGGAAGTTAGGTTACTTGGACTATGCCCTTGAAGAGGAAATTGGGACCCTGTCCTCTTCCTCTCTCTCTTTAGGTTTCTGGACACCATGTGGTCTTAACGTACTGTGCCACAAAGCAACAGGGCCAAGTAACTAAAACCTCTGACACCATGAGCCAAAGTAAACCTTTCCTCTTTTTAGGCTAATCATCTCAGGCATTTTGTCATAGTAATAGATAGCTGACTAACACCTGGATTGAATGCTCAAGTGCTCTGGTTGCCATGGGACAACTCTTATAACCTGGTCATTGGTCATTTTAATGGCTTTATTCATCACTGTCTCAATATGGATGTTGCAGCCAGTGCCACTGATCACGTAGGTGAATGTGAAATGAAACTGATCCTGACCTCTGGTAACTGGTTAAGCTTACGGGTTGGCATTGCAAACCTGTGGAACCACTTCCATCATTAACCATTAGTGCTTTTGTTCTAAAGGACTTACACACTCAATGAGTGGAGTTGAATAGAGTATGGCTTGCACTTATTGGCTAGTTTTTTTTTTTTAGTCTATGTTTTTGTTTCTACAAATTTACTTTAAGTTCTTCAAGATCAAACTTCTTTATGTTCATTTCTACCATTATCTAATTTTCTTATTCTTAGTGGAAATTAAATAAATTATTTAAGCCGGGCGTGGTGGCGCACGCTTGTAATCCCAGTACTTTGGGAGGCGGAGACTGGAGGATCCGGGTTCGCGGCCAGCCTCAGCTCTCTCTCTCTCTCTCTCCCTGTTTCTCTCTCTCTCTCTCTCTCTCTCTACTTAGTGAGACCCTCCGCACTTCGTGAGACCCAGTTTCAAAATAAAGTATAAAAAATAGGGATGGGGGTGTAGCGCGGAGGTAGAATGCCCCTGAGTTCAATCCCGGGTACCTCAAAAATAAATAAATAAATAAAAATAAATAAATGAATAAATCATTTAAAAATAATTAACTTCTCACTTGAGTCATGTCAAATTGTCAGCCAGTGTTACAAGAGTGTATGGAATGTATATGATAAAAAGGGACTTCTTTTAGAATAGGTCACATCATTTATTTCATAACTGCATCTTAATATGTGAGCCCTGAATACTCCTAATTTGTCAAAATAATTTCTATGATATATATTAAAATACTAAAACTTTCATATTAAAATACAGCTTTACTATGAGTTCTGCTCAGTTAAAGGAAGTATCAAGTAAATGGCTCTTGTAATTTTTATAGAGAAGAGAACATACAGAAAACACAGTTTCTTTAAAGAAATTAATTAAATTGAGAAAAATTTAAGGAAGGATAGTGTGATGGTCAGGGAGAATTTCCTTTATTCCATATCTCCAAAATAACTTTCTTAGTTTCATCTTCATTTACTTTAAATGGTTTATATACATTTGAACAGTGAAGTGTTTCTTTCCAAAATTAATATTTGAAATTAAAGAATAAGAAGGGATTATTTCTATATCTTTCTAAATTTGTCCTAATTAAAAAATAACTCCACACCTTGACTCTATTTTGAGAAGACTTAATTTCTTGACAAATAATGTATCACATTGTACACAATGTCATCTAGTTGTCTGCACTGCACTTGACTTTAATAAGTGACCACGAAAAGGGAAGACAAGTAAACATAGCTTTATTAGATGAAATCTTTGGTTTTAGATTTGTAATTGGTTAAACCTATATAAATGAGAATATGACCAAAGTATTCAAACCTGACCAAAGTACAGACAGCGTTCCATTCACTTAATAACACAATGTGTTAAAAAATCTGTATCTAAGCTGGGCGTGATGGCGCACGCTTGTAATCCCAGTACTTGGGAGGCGGAGACTAGAGGATCCGGGTTCACGGCCAGCCTCAGCTACTTAGTGAGGCCCTCCGCAACTTCGTGAGACCCGGTTTCAAAATAAAGGATAAAAAATAGGGCTGGGGGTGTAGCTCGGAGGTAGAATGCCCCTGGGTTCAATCCCCAGTACGGCAAAAAAATATATATATCTGTATCTTTTTATTTCCATCCAAATATTGTTCTAGCATACAACAAATATTTATTATTTGCTTCCCATGTGCAAAGTATCTTTCTAGGAGCTATGATTGGAAACATGAATTAAAAAAATTTCCCTGACTTGAAGTAGCATATAGTCTAGTAGAAGGACATAAAACAGAAAAACACAGAGATAAATAAATACAATGTTATTTATAACCCTTTTACACTGAGTGTCTGAAACTATAAACAACTAATAGTCACTGGGGTGCATTTGAGTAGGTATTTTTAATTCTACATTCATGCTTCAATATGGAATTTAATTAATATGTCATGAACAATGGTAATAGAAGCTGGTATGATGAAGAAGTGTTAGCCACACTTCTACTGAGATGCAGGTTTAATGAACTTGCTCCTGCTAGATTCAAAATAATTAGCTAACCTACATCGGGAAGGTCAAGTATTTTGTAATATCTCATAAACACAGAGAATATAGCTATAATTATAAAATAATACTGCAATTTTGCACCTACAAGGTTAATTTTGTATTACTAAAGTAAATGGAGACCTTGTATGTCTCAACCTTGTATGATTTAATGTATAATCATTGAACAGTATTTTTAGCTTGGTCTTCAGCTAATCCTCAGGAGATCCTGAGGAGGGATGTTGAGTGCATGCTGATGTCTATCTGGACAGCAGAGGTACCCTCCGGTGTGTAAGGACCATGAATGTGTTATAAAAGCAAATTGAAGGTACTGCGATTTGTATATCACAACAACATTTGTGAAACTCCACGCACCTACAGGAAATTAATCTTCACCTAGCCTACTGGGATAGGATAGTAGTGTGCAGTTTTATTGCATTTTACAAGTAGGATAAATAACTAGCTTCAGGTTGGTTGCAGAGTAGGGAATAAAACAGAACTCTTTTTATTTCTTGTCCTGTAATTTAGCTACTGCTTTCCCTAAACAAGTCATTATATTCTCTCTCACGAGAGTCTCAAGTTATTTCTTAGTTTCAAACCATGTCTTCTCAATTAGATTTGGGGTGAGGTTGCTTCTTCCAGATCATGTAACACTGGTTATATAGTAGGTGCATGCAGTACGTGGTATTTGTTTCTAAGATTTTTAATTTTATGAGGAACTGATACTGAATTGGAAAGATTAAACATTATGGAAGTGTTGATTCATGAGTATCTTCCGACTACTGGCACACAGAATAGATTTTTGCTTTGACGGGCTTGAGACTTTCTAACATTTTCTCACTTAGAACAACAAAGGTACAATTTTCTGACTTTTACAAATGAGAGGTACTGTAGAATAAGCAAAAACTAGTTTCAACTCCTTGGAGAAACTTATAATGTACATATGCATTAGTATGAGCATAAATAATAACAATTTATTTTCTGAGGCATAATGTCAGAGCAAAAATCATTTGGGCAGGCAAACACTTGATAGTTGTATGGAGGTTGCATCAAACCCTGTCTCTATTCGGAGATAATAGATATTTAAATGGATTTTTCTTTTTCATGAATGCACTTCAAGGTTTAGAAGCAAATGAATTGTTAAAAATATCAAACAATAATGACGAAAATCTTTCTAAAATCCATATAAGCCTGCTAAATTTGTGGCATGAATACAAGTAGAAAATGACAATCCTTTGAAAATTTGAATTTGATTCTTTCACATTTATTCTTTCATTTAAGTTTTTACCTCGACCTGAGATCATTCAGTGGTTTGGTGACACACGCTATGCCTTGAAGCATGGACAGCTAAAATGGTTTCGGGACAATGCAGTACCTGGTGCCCCTAGTTTCCAAGACCCTGCAATCCCCACACCACCATCAACCCGCTCCTTGAAAGAATGGGCCAAGACACCACCTCTGCCAATTCCTCCTCCCCCACCGGACATACGACCCTTAGAGAGGTACTGGGCAGCCCACCAACAGCTATGGGAAACCGATTCCTCAGATTTGCTGGACTTGGGTTTTCATTGGACTTAAGATGTTTTGGTTTAGAAAGTATTTTTTATATTCTTTGTTGTCAGGGAAAAGGAAGTTTTCTGTCCTTTCTTGCAAGAGAATATCATAAATCTAACTATATGACTGAAAGAACATCAGTAAATCTCATAGTTGGGATATATTTGTGATGCCCTATTTATATCTTAATAAAGAAGGAGATTTTAAGTTATGTTAAGGAGCTACACCTGAAAAAATAGTCAATTCTGGTAAAGCTAGAACTAAAGGGAAATGTAACAATGCTCATATATTTGAAGAATTATCACGTGGAAGAGGACATATTCTTGTTCAGTATTGTTCTAGAAAATTGAAATGGAAATTTTAGGTGCAAGTTATAGGAGAATAAATATTAATTCAACCTAAGGAAAGGATTTCTAGTAGTGTCTCCCAAAGCACAAAAAATATTCACACCTCTGTAGGAAACACTGTGGAAAGGATTCTCTAATCCTACAAGGGACTGAAACCATGGATCACGCTATGATCTCTCAACTCCAAAATTTTGGTGAATCCACTTGAATCTCAATTCTTATTGCAAAATACTGAAAACAAAACTCATGTAGTTTCCCAATAGATGTCCTCCAATTTTCTAGGTTTGTTGGTTAAAATGCCATTTTCCCCAATTCTAAGTATAAAAATGTCAGGCATTTTTTCTCTTTGAAATCCATTTCTCCTAAAATCTCTTATAATTTGCTTGTCACTGAAATCTATAGATTTTTATTTCTCTGTATCATTCCCAATGACTATATCAGTCATTAGCATTTTCTATAATCATTTTAGACCTATAATAGCAATTTTATTCCCAATGGTTGCACATCCATTCCTTAATCTGTAATTTTCTTATAGTATCACTTTTATTATGTCACTCTGATTAAGAGTATATCACTCCCTTATCCCTATTAATGTAGTTCAGAATTTTCTCATTTCAGTATTTAAAATCTTTCTTGATGTGACCCCCACTTACCAATAGTTTCCCTTACTGTTTCCAACCATCAGCCAACTTGTTCTATTCTTCTTTCCTCAGCCCAACACACATAAACAAGAGATAGGTACAGATATTATGTAAACACTTCCCCTTTTATGTTCTCCCAAGTGTATTTCTTAGACTTACCCTCTAGTGACCTTCCTTTTATTCTGCAGTTCATTTAAACCCATCATGCAATCTATATCAAAAGAGTATCTACCTTTAAAAAGAGTTGTCTACTAACTTTGTTTCCATGTGTCTATGAAAGTTATAAATATGAAACTGATAACCAGATTTAAAGCTGTGACTGTGTGCTTCATTTTATATTTAAATTTTCCACAGAACCTAGAGCAATGCATGCCATGAACATTTATTGAAGGTACATTAAATTCCTATCAATTGAGGGAATCAAAAATTATATGCAGTGGCTGTTAGGTGGAGGAAAGGACTGCAGTGACTTCTGAGGGAAAGGCATTTGGGCACAAGTGCTTCTATGGATCCTCTTGGAGGCAGAAACAGGCATGGAGTAGAAATAGAAGCCAGCCCCTGATTTAAACCATGCCTTTTTTTTCTCGGTCCATTTTGATGAGCAGTGTGCCATGGGCTATTAGCCCCCAAAATATTTTGGGTTAAATAAGATAGTTCAGTGCACGTAATTCTCATTTTGCAGTGAGAGCTTTGGGCTTTATTACATCTGAAATACTACGAAGCGCGTCGTCTTGACTTTGATTTCTTACAGTGTATGTGAGATGAACAGAGATTTTAGTGAATTTGATTCATATCATCAGTTCATTTATTAGCGGATATAATGGTGGAACCATCAACCTGTCAGCCCAGGTGGCACTAATGAACTCCTTTTGTGAGCTCCTTCAGCAATGAGGGTGATATTTGAATGGAATGGATGCCATGTTTTTATCCCTAGAGGCTCAAGGTCTCCACATGTAGGTGTCCGATGTTGTCCTTACCAGTGATTGACGTGTCCTTTGAACAAAGAAAACTGTTCCCTTGAAGTTCCTAGAATTTTTATTTTAGTCTCATCCTCATCTCAATCTTAGTTTCCTGTATTTATTGGCTGTTTTAGGTAGAGTTGTCTTCTAGAGCAAATAGAGAAATAGAAATAGCAAATATAAATATGATTTATAGGGAGAGCTTTTAATGTTTAATGTCTTTGCCTTAAAAGAATCTATCACAGAAATACTGAGCCTGAAAACGACTGTCGGCACAACATTAAGTAATTAGCAGTTCACCAACGTAATACTAACAACGACATCATGGATAATATAATTGAAAGTCGTCGCTGTGGAGGCAGACATTAATAATTATAGAAAAGGTTATTTAATTATAGATGAAATGAATGCTATGAAGAAAAGGTGGAAAATGTGGATTGCACCAGGAAAGTGTGTAATGGGGAGAACTGATAGGTCTGGGAGGGATGGGGGCAGGGTGAAGGGGCATGGGGGGAGGGGCAGGGTGAGGAGTCTCTGAAGAGTGATATTTGAATGGATACTGGAAGTGTGAGTACAAGAAAGGAGTTAGCTAGATGAATAAAGTGGGGGTGGAGTGGGGAGGGGGCTTTTAGGCAAAGGAAGCAATGTGCACAGAGGCAGCAAGTTACCTAGCTCTTCAGAGACGTGAACTAGGGACCAGCGTTCCTTGAATACAACAGAAGAGAAAGGAGGAGTGTGAGATTAAGTGGAAAAGTGGGCAGGTACCATAGCATGAAAGGTCTTGTCAGTAAAAATAAGGAGTTTGAATTTGAAGAATAGTGGGAAGCTGGGCGTGGTGGCATACTCCTATAATCCTAGTACTTGGGAGGCTGAGACATGAGGATCACAGGTTTGAGGCCAGACGCAGCAACTTAGCAAGGCCCTGTTTCAAAATAAAAAACAAAATAGGGTTGGAGGTGTAGCTTGGAGGTAGAATGCCTCTGGGTTCAGTCTCCAGTACCAAAAAAAAAAAAAAAATAGTGGGAGACCAGACTCTTATGATGTGATACATTTTAAAGATTACTGATTGGAAAGGGGGGAAATGGAAGCAGGAGATAGGAAGCTTAACAATTCTTCTTCCCCTCCTCCTCCTCCTCCTCCACCTCCTCCTCCTTCTTCTTCGAAAGAGAGAGAGAGAGAGAGAGAGAGAGAGAGAGAGAGAGAGAGCTCAGAGGTAAAGAAAATGGAGAAAAGAGTTCAGATTTGAGATGCATTAAGGAGGTAGAACACGATTGCTTTTGAGTAGAGAAGGGCTATGACAGACACAGCTGGGTGGATGGTGCTGTCATTTACTGAAGAGGAAATGGTAGAAGAGAAGCAAGTGTTGGAGTTTAGCTGGCCAGGTTGAGTTTGGGTTGCATGGGGAGGTGTGGGAGGAAGGTGGTTGTGTCTTCAATGGAGAGCTGAGAGACTGGGTCTGAAAAGGACACAGAAGTTGAGCAGGCCACTTTTGTTTTTTTTTCTACAGTTGAGATTAGTTTCATCATGTTTCTGCATGCCTAAACCAGATAAACACAAACAAACAAAAATTAAAAACTGCCCATACACAAATAGGGCTTTGGAAATATTGATGAATAATATGGATTCAACAGTATTCTGTGAGAGACAAGCAAAAGTATACATCATGTATGAAACTTCTTACTTAGTGCCTTTGAAAATATCTTAGCTCTTTCCAAAGACTCTTTCTTAACAGTAGTTGCTTCATCTCTTACCTTCTCTTTTTAAGACCTTTATCTACCCTTACCATTGCTCCACCCCTTTTCACAACAAACCCTTTATTTCAGTTCAGCATCTCTTTGCTTCCTGTCATTCATAGGGCCACCATTTTGTCCACCCAGCAAAACAAAAATCTAATTTACAATCTACCTGCCCAAGGATGAAGGTGGGAAGGAAAGAGAGGGAGGACTGTAGATAATAAGCATCTTTCCTGAAAGTAAACATGTTAGCAACATAGTCGTGATAATGCAAGATGCAGGAGTGAAGCAATTCAGTGCTGGAGGAAGAGGTGTGACAAGAGGTCTGGTCTAGTTACTGGAGGGGCAGAAAGAAAACCAACAGACTGGAGAGCCCATAAACCCAGTGTCCAAAGGATTAATTTATCAAATCTATTGGGGGCTCTTTTACACTTTTTAAAAAGATAAATGGCTCCATTTTTCATTATAAAAAATCTGCTATGGCTACTTTCAGCCAATGGAAAATGTGCATGTCCTAACTTGTACACCAAGCCTTGCCATAAATTTATTTTGCTTAAACACAACAACATCACTTTTACCTTTTCATTTTTTCCTCTGCAGAGTAGGGTTTGGTAATATGAATGGATAGTCCTACTTGCATATTTCCTAGTAATCCTGAGATGAAGGAAGGTAACTGAACTTTAAAAGTTTTAAGCTGAAAGGTGGTCCAATAGCAAGGCTAAATTGCTTAATAGGCAAATGGTTCATTTGGTAGGTCTGTAATAGATGGCAGAAGAATCCATGTCTGGATTGGGAATATATGGTCCTCAAGAGAAGTCATAATTTTGAGTAGAAAGGCAAGTAAGTTTGAGATGACTCTCTCAAGCATTTTCAGACTTCAGAAAGGGAAATGTGGACACTTAATTATACTGGGTATTAAAATTAGCACTAATCATGCTGTTTTGCTTGGCTTCCTTTGAGTGATGCATCCAGAGCTTCCTTGCACCACTAGCCCGGCTTCCCAAACAGTTTTCTTACATCCTGCCCTGAGTTATCCAAGAGGGGAACATTGATGAATAGAGTTATGTCCTTTATCTTGGTATCTCTGCAACAACACAGCAGATTGTCTTTTGCCTTCCTCATTCCCTTCCAAATCTTATCCTTGGGAATTGATGGCAGTCTCCACACAGGAAACAACAAAACCCAAATGGACTACAGTGATGGCTTGGGGCGGGCACAGGTGTGGGAATGTGCCCCTGGGGATTTTACATTACATCATAGTTTTGAATAACCTGGATCCAGCTTGAGGAGAAAACTGGAAATGATAAAATATAACCCATGCTTACCTTCAAAGAGCTGCAAACATTTTTTTTTTGCTCCCAACAAGAATTCAGTCTAGGCAGCCAGCATTGGCTTTGCTACACCTATGAGCTCGAGCTTGGTTGAATGATTAAGCGTTTTAATTCCTTTTCTGTGAGACATTTAAATTCACAGCCTGTTGTTCACTACCACCTCGTCTTAGCTTACTGCTGGTCTGCTTGGGACTCAGGATCAGAATAGTAATTTGAGGATTATGTGAGTAAGGTTGGTCAGGGTTACTTCTTAGATGCTCTCCTGGGCTTTCTTAAAAATCTTACTTGAGCTGTTCTCAGACAGGGCCAAGGAAAGGAGAGGGATATTTTTGCTGTTTGGGGGAAAAAAAAGCCAAATGGGAAGAGCAGAAGAGCCTGGCTAGGTGTCCGTCGTCCCTCTTGATGATGCTGTTGCCCTTTTCAAGGAAAGGTTGTGTAAATCAAACTTCCTTCTGCCAATAAGATTATGACAGGTGGCCACACGCAATGCATCACGCTTTATCATGATAAAGAAACAGGGTAGCTCTAAATGAAAGCGCGCCATGATTTGTCAGGCATTTGGCAGCTGGTCGGCCCCGTTGTGAAAGGACAGTCATGTCATTGACACGCTGAGGCTGTTTAAAGAATGTGAAATGGGGATCGAGGCCCTGAGCAGCTGACGGTAAATCTGATCTGATTTCCCCTCCGAGAGCACAAAACGAACCTTGTCGTTATCAAGAAGAGAAATGAAATCTTTAAATATTTCTCAATGTTTTGTCATTTCTGCCTGTCGGGGTGATTTAACATAAAATTTCCCCAAAGCAGGAAGTACAGGTATTATTTCACTTCATTTCAAAGATAAACGTCACAGTTTTTCCCTATAAATTACTTGAAAAGCCCCAAATTTGCGATTGTGGAGGTAGCTGAAGATCAATGGCGTTTTAAAGTAAAATATTATTAGTAAGAACCATGCTGTGTGTTTTGTCCCCTGCCAATAGCCTGGCAGTCCCTGAGCACAGTGATATCCTAGTGCTTATGAGGAGATGTCAAGGGCCAAGAAAAGTTACTTCGAAATGCTTTGAGTTACCAAAGGGTTTGTTTATTGAACGTTTGACCGCATATTTCTTATATGACCTGCATTTACCTGTTTTCATGTTTTAAACTCCTGCTTACATTTTATCTTTTCCTTCACTTGATTTAGTTAATAAGACTTTGCACACACTTGCAAAATTTCTATTACCCCTAAGATCTAAGCTGCCATTTCAAAGAAAAAAACATTTTCTTTTTATTATTAGTATATGAATAATGCATGCTCACTGCAGAAAAAAATGGAGATATTAAAAACAACAAACAACCCCTGTGACCCAGCGAGAGCTGGTGTTAACATTCGTGTGCTTGTCTCTGTGGACTTTTTACATGAGTATATTTTATGTAACGTTAGAAAATTCATTGTCAATTGCAGAGTGTTAGAGAATGAAGCCTTGCAAATTTTGGTTCTTTGATCTGAATATTCAAATGAGTTTATTTGCAAGCTCTGTTCGGTGTTTTATTGCAGAAGGAATACCCATTTTCATTTGCACCAAAGAAAGAATAAGAGGGAGGAACTGACGTTCAGCATAAGCTATTCAGGTTACGTCTGAAGAACAGTTTCTTGATAATATTATTAGTTATTGGAAAAATGCCTTATCGATCTTTAACACTTCACCATTTCCACCGTGCTGCCAGGCAGCAGCTATCCTATTTGTTGACTGGCCGACTGACTTGGCTAAATTATAAACAGCGAAAGGTTCTCCCTAAATCCCTAATTAGGGCAGTACTAGGTTAGAGTAAGCTAACAAACTTCTCCATGCACTATGACCCAACATCATGTCATAGGTAAAGAATTACAGGTAACAGAAGAGCAAATTCCGAGAAAGAGTAAAACTGATTAATGCTTTACTTCTGCCCCGTATTTCTCTATCTCCCATATACTCTCTTTGGAAGGAAGCAGATGTTGGAATCCTTATGGGGAGTTCAAGTTCAGGTTGGCTGGGGTGTTCTAGAGTGTCACATGCATTGTCATTTCCCCTCATAATAAACGAGTAAGGTACTATTAGTATGCCTATATTATAGTTTCAGTAACAGAGTCAGGTTTACTGATAGTACCATTATACAACCTATTGGAACAATACACACTGGAATTCAGACAAAATCCTACCCTCTTAGAGCTTATATTCTAGTAGGGGGTATAGAAAACTGATGAGACTAACATATAAATTATATTGGATGTTGAGAAGATGAGATGCAAAAAGGGGAGAGAGATAAGGAGTACTGTGATGCAAGGTTTGACTGGCATATTCTGGCTTCAAACCCTCTGCTACTTTGATTATAGTAAGGCACAAGGGACGTGAAATTTTTCTCTGAAGATATTGCCTGAGACAGATTCACAGGAAAGAATCATTTCTTTAGTTCGTTAATTATTCTTCAGGCAAGCAATCAAGACTGAAGAAATGTCACAGAAAGAAAGAAAAAAAAAATAGGTTGGACTATAATCGCAACCAAGGAAGTTAAAGTTCAATTTTTAAACAAATAAAAGCACTATTCTTTGGACCTTGTTGAAAGGCAAGAGCTAGAGCAATCTGCTCTGGATTCTTGTTTACTTTGAGCACTGTGTCAACAGGCTCATGGAATATTCAAAACACCCAAAGACCAGCAGATATTTGAGATGTATTTGTTTTGTCAAAAAGTCAACATGAGTTATTTTTCTTTTGGTAAAGGTATACCCGCAGCTTCTGTACTCTGCCCTGGGTTTCCCCATCTCAATTCCTCTTGATATTCTTCCTGCTAATTTAACCCAGCTCAGAAAAATACCTCCTTCTAGGAGAAAGTGACCCATGTAGAGTGTTCTGGACATTGAATGACTAACAATGAGACTGTTCGTTCTTTATCTGTAAGAGTTAACACAGTTTCAAGAGAAAAGGCATTATAGAAATATGAGGTTGAAGAAGGAATATTATTAAAATGCTAAGTCAGAAGGTGATCTTACCTGAACTAGTTCATTCTTCTACAGAAGAATTCTAGTTTCTGTAGATATGTTACCCCCAAGGACGTGGAGCATGCCTCCCAGTCCTTAAGTATGCATTATGCAGAGCAACTTTTTTCCAAAGAGTATGAAAAGGAGTTGAAAAGAGTAACTTTGTAGTAGAAAAACCTGATGTATTAGTTTTCTATTGATCCTGCAACAAATGATCATAACTTAGTGGTGTAAAACAATAAAACTTAATTATCTTATAGTTTTGTGGGTTGGAAGTCTAACACTGGGCTAACATTGGGTGTTGGTAGGGATGTGAACAGAGCTGCATTTCTTTTTGGAAACTGTGAAGGAGGATGTTGCCTTGATTTTTCCAGCTTCTAGAGGCTAACCACATTCCTTGGCTCATGGCCCCTTTCCTCCACCTTCAAAGCTACCAATGGCAGCCCCAGTTCTTTGCACATCATATTACTTTTGACCTGCTTCTTTCTCTCTCTTTGACTCTCGCTTTGGTCTTTTGGTTATACTGGGCCTACACTGGTGATTCAAGGATAACCCTCCTATCTGAAGATCAGTTGATTAGAAAACTTAATTCCATCTACAGCTGTAATTTCCCTCTGTCGTGTAACCTAACATCTTCACGGGTTCCAAGGACTAGGGCATAGACATGTTAGAGGAGTGCATCCTCCAAGTAGCTTACTATGGTATGTGGGAGCTAATACTTCTTAAAGATTTTATACCTACATGCTGTTGTTCAAACCCATACATTAGATGGATATATAAGCCTAGTTAGAGATTAATTTTTTTCAGAGTTTTGAAGACTAGTCCTTTATTGCCTAGTGTGTAGTGACACAGCGGAGTTTAGTGGTGTTTTGATTTCTGACTCTTTATACTCTGCATGTTTGTTGTCCCCAGGACATTTTAAAATTAAAAAAAAATCCACGATGCTCTGAAACTTCCCTAATGTGTGCCTTGGTGTGAGTATTTTCTTCTCGTTTTCCCTGTATTTGTCTTTTTGTTCTATTTTCTGACAGTGGTTTCCCCCAGTCTTAATTTCCAACACTTCAATTGAATACAGATATTTTATATCCCTAATATGCTTATACTGTTTATTTTCTGAAGATTTTAAAGGTAAAATTACTATTCTTATTTCATAGATGTAATCTTTTGCCTTTCTGAGTGTATTAATTACAGCTGTGGGGATGCTATTACTCAGAGTTCGTTTCCCGTTGGTTTTATTTAGTCTTTCATGTCCTCAAACGTCTAATGATCCTTGACTTACATTCAGTCTGACTTAGAGCTCTATACGCATGGGTGAGATATCTCTGCAGGGTGAACAGATGGAGTTCCCAGTGTTTTCACAGGAACCCCCAAGTGTCAAATGCATAGAGCTTTTATTTTAAGACAACTCAGGGAAAAAAAATCTTCCAATCTCTGATATTCTGCCCAGGAATACTGTTGTAAGTTTGGATTTGGAATATCCCATGAATGCCTGTGTGTTAAAGACTTGGTCTCCAGCCTGTGGCGCTACTGGGAGGTAGTGGGACTTTTAGGAGGTGGAGCCTAGAGGAAGAAAGTTAGGTCCTTGGGAGAATATTCTTTGAAGGGGATATTGGGAGTCTGGGCACCTACTCTCTCTTTCTTTTTCATTTCCCAGCTGTCAGATGGTGAACTAGACTTCTTGCCACATGCTCCCACCATGATGTATTCTGCTGCCACAGGTCCAAATCAATGGGGCCAGGGCACAGTGGACTGAAATCTTGGACACTGTGAGCATTTCTTCTTTGTAAGTTTTAATGCAAATGCAAACCCAGTTGATCTTTTCTGTGAGTTAAGAAAGGGAACTGGAATTCCTCACTCTTTGCTCTGAATATTTTCACTTAATCCTGCTATGTCAGGATCGCACCATATATCAGCCTTGGTGCACGGGATCTCACAGAGACTAAGATTTCTCAGATTCAATTCTTCCAGAGAGTCGATTTCACTTCCTGTTGGGATGGGAAAAGATACGGGAGGAATTTTGGACTAGAAATTGCTCATTACATAGTTCCACAACTCTTATATGAAACCCTTGGGGGCAGATATATTTGAGAATTCAAATTCTTTTTCAGATTTTAGAAAATAATAAAATGCATAATTGATACATTACCTAGTAGAACCTGCAGCAGCCTCCTTAATCAAACACACTGAATTTTCTGCAGTGGGACATGAATATTCTTACCAAGAGGGGATGAATAAAGACTATAATTAGCTTTACATATTTTAGGTCACATTTTGATAGCAAATTAGTTTGGATAATGTCAAATTTTGCTTCCAAGGGAGTTTTCTAAAAAACTTTTACATTGCAGAAATGTTGTATTTAAGTTGCAAGAAAAGGGTAATTGACTATCTCTTACTCCAGCCTTTTGAAGATAACAATGCCTCTGATTCCCCAGATTTTCTGGAATTTTCCTGTATGAATCCATATGTATCTTATTGACTGCTCTCTTTACAAGATCTATATTGTCTTTATCTGCTCTGTTAAGTCAATCACCATTTGTCCACCTGATTTCCATCTTCTGAATGTTGACACGTATCTCTTCTGTTGTTGTGTCTTCTACCATGATGTTTGAAAACATATGGATTTACCTATTTTATTATTTAACTTCTTCCTTAATGGGATTTTGAGAATGCACAGAAATAATTGGATGTGTCTAATTTATCATATTTCCTGGAATTCACATGCTAAGTTTAACCAAACCCCCAATATCTAGATAAAAATGGTTTGCTAAGTTAATGGGATTCTACAATTCTATAATTACCTCTTAATTAAGAAGAGTAAGTTAGAGGGTAAAAGATAAAGGACAATAATTTTAGGCTCATTAACACTGTTGGGCTGCAGTGGGTTAAATGTTGCTCCTCTAGCCCCTCTATCTCCTACCCCCAGAGATGTCCACATCCTAATCTCTAGAACCTGTGACTATTATCAGAAATGACAAAATAATGGATATTACCTTCTGTGTAAAAAATGTGATTGAGTGAAGGATCTTGAGAGGAGAATTTACCCTGGACTATCTTAGGTGGGCTGTAAGTGAGGAAGTTTAGAGTTAGACCCACACAGAGAAGGTGATGTGAAGATGGAGCTCAGAAACATGAGGGAACACACCAAGGAGAGCCAAAAGCCAGCAGAGGCTGGACAGTGCATGAAATAGGCCTCTGGAGCCGGGCGTGGTGGTGCACGCTTGTAATCCCAGTACTTGGGAAGCTGAGACCAGAGGATCCAGGTTCGCCGCCAGCCTCAGCTACTTAGTGAGGTCCTCCGCAACTTAGCGAGACCATTTCAAAATAAAGAATAAAAAATAGGGCTGGGTGTGTAGCTTGGAGGTAGAATGCCCCTGGGTTTAATCCCCAGTACCACAAAAAAAAAAAAAGAAAAAAAGAAATAGGCCTCTGGAGGGAACACAGTCCTGCCTACAACTTGATATCAGACTTCTGGTGGAAAGGACCAGGAAAGAATACATTTCTCTTGTGTTTAGCAACTCAGTTTGTGGCAATTTGTTACAGCAGCCCAAGGAAACCAATACTGGCCACGTAAAGTTGTATTGTCCTCTCTGAATGAGAACAAACTCTCTTTGCATGGGACAAACCTGTGAATTAATTTAGTTATAATTTTGGAGAAACTGATTCTCTTCTATGGGACTCAGTTTTAAAACTTGAAAAATTAAGGGTGGGAGACAATTATTTAAAATTCCTCTAAAATTCCACCATATTCTGTTAAGTCTTAATATGGTGATGAGGAAATTGACCAATTTATATCATTCATATAAGGAATATATAAATAAATACTAAATGAAATTGATAACATTATTGCTATCTTTGGGATGCATTTAAAAGGAAGACTGTCTTATTGCCTTGTCTTTTGAAACAGCTTTGTAGATGTCCTTACATATGAAAGCAATGAATACATCTTATATGGACCACTTGCTTGATTTCTTAGGAATAATAACCTAAGCTTAAATTTTGTATAAAATATTTGGTTTACATGGGTTATTCTACTTTGCAGACATTTATATTAATCTTATAAAAGAGATTATGTGAAAATCAAATTAACATTTTTTAATCTCCATTTTTGTTGCCTAGATGGCTGTCTATCTTCTCTATAGGGCTTTTCTTAATTTAAAATTTAATGGTTGGCTGGTTCAATCATAGAAAATTTTAAATGTTCGTAAAAAACACATTTAACTTCATCGTGTAGTACAGGGACCTTTCCTCTGTTTGCCTATGAT